>JAQQAE010003999.1:0-19354 GCA_029823295.1 Pseudamia nigra | reverse complement strand
ATAATAATAATGAATAAATGTGCACATACGGGTGTGTAGTACATACTTTATATGGGAGTTTGTCGTGGGTCCAGAACGGATTAATTGGTTTTACATGTATCCTGTGGAAAAAGTCGCTTCGGATAATGAGTGATTTGGACACAGAGCGTGAACGGATTAAATTTGTTATCCGGGGCACCACTGTGCACTCATATCGCTGCCCAGGGTGAATCATTTTCTTCACCGTGTGTGTGGTAGGAAACGCACACAACCAGTCACCAGGAAGTGAGCCGACCAAAGCAGACGTGGACTTACATGGCACGTCTCTCTGACTTCCAGAGCCCTTTCTGACTGACTGCTTCTTCTTGCAGGAACCATGGCTGCTTTTGGGAGACTGAACACTGGTTTCCTCAGTAAATTCTAAGACACAGAAAACGTTAAAGCTGGGCATTAATTAGATGAACACACCGTTAGAGAAAGAGCTTGAATCATGCTGCATTTAATTAGTAATTCCATTTTTACATAAACTCCATATCATTAAGGATGTAAAAAAAAAAAAAAAAGTTCCCCAGAGCCCCTTGGATTTGTTTTTCCACAACACAGACAGCTTACTGCAAATACATTTCAGTGATTAAGTTAGCGTTTTGGGATACGCTGAATATTTTAATTTTCTACCAACAGAAGCCTGAGGCTACCTCTGGTACTTAGAGCTGTATAATGAGGTTTCCCATTTAGCTGTAGCAAAACAAGGTTGCTTAATGGCGACTGTGGAGCTAAATGTCAAGTAAAAAAGAGCCGCAGTGTTTCTTCTTCCTTTCCTGAAGATGGAGGACTCAAACGAATCAGCCTCATTTGAATGACTGTTTGTCATGATGCACTTCCAATACTGAAGTAGATACAATTAAGCCATGTAAAGACTATAAATACTGGCAAAACCCAATCTAAATTCAGCAATTTAATTTACATGTGGATGGAACTGATGAAAATGAAAACTGTGCCCTGTTGTCCATAGATCTACTAATAGTGAGAAATAAAAACCTGGAGAAGACTCTCCTCTGCCAGATTCCTCAACAGGCCGCGGTGAATCAGCCTGGAAGAAGGAAAGGAAGGACAGACAGTGAGGGAGTAAATTTGTGCAAAATTAATTTACAAAACAGCTGCCTGGATTCCCTTCCCAATTACAGACAGTGACAGATTTATAGCCATTGTAAGAAAAATGTGGACAATAAGATTTTGAGTGGATTTGTTGTTATGAAACTTTACAGACAGTCTTCAGATTTGAAACTGGAGTCAAAGCACAAGTTAAAGACAATACAAAAAAAACTGCATGTTAGTAATCTACAGGCACAACATGGCAATACCATGATGTTCACTGAATAATAAAAAGTACAGTCGATGCATGTGATTTTCTGTGTATTTTCCAATAGATTGGTGGGGAGTGACATATTATTCTGTTCTTAATCTCTAGATTATGAACACCTTATGTAGCAGCACAAACAACAGAAGTATTATGTGGCAGGTCCCTGGAATCTTGGCGGTGACAGCAGACACAGAACCCACTGTGACAGACAGAGCCCACTGGGACTATTACAGGTTAGCAGCTCCGTGCAGCAGTGAACCCCACATCCCCCCAGTCCGTGGAAGCAGACTTGTGGGACGTAATCAGTGGGATAGAAATTACATCTGTACACCGTGGAAAAGACCTGACTCCGAGTACTGTAGGTAATGAATATCACAAAAAGTTTCACGTACGTTGCTGGGTAAAACGTGGCTTATTTATATTTATTTATTTTTTAGACCAGTCGAATGTCAGATAAAGTTGCAGAACCGACAGACAGACACTAACAGGAAAGTGCAGTCATTCATAAAGCTCAACAATTACTTGAATCACGCCTTTAAAAGCCTCAGCCGAAAATACAGCCTATACTGTGAATTATGAGGACAACTGTGCCTCCCAGTGGATCAGAATGGTATCGCAACAGTAATGATAAATAAAATCTAAAAAAATATTAAAGTAGAGCAACTTGTATAGAGCAAGAAGGTCTGTTTAAAACGCAGGTGTGACTGAATAACACGCTGCAAGAAAAGCAGGGGTGTAAGAACAACAGCTGTTTCTGCGTTAACTTCAGGTCAACAGGTCGGCAGGTCAAGTGGTTTCCATTAAGCTGACACCAGTTAGTCATGCTGACTGTTTCTCATTCAATTTCAGAGACATTTTTTGTAGCTTGTATTCAAACAATCTGTAGAATCTCACCTTAGTTTTTAGAGGTAAGGCATAAATAGGTTCAGTGTCCGGACGCTGCTCCTGAAAGTCCAGAGCTTCATAAACAGGTTCCTCTCTGTCATCCTCCTCCTCCTCCTCCTCGCCTGCTAGCTCCTCTTCAGAGTGGTCCGGGGAGGACAGGCGTGGCCGGCGATCCAGATCTTCTGACCATCTCTCTCTGAGGAAACGGAAATGTGCAACCTCAGAAGTGGGGCTGTGTGCAAACAGGACATTTTTCTTTTTGTTTTCTGGATCGCTTTACAACTTTGTTTGCAGGATTTACTTTTCAACGCATGAAAATAACTAATTCCTGTATTTTAAAAACTACCTCCTCGTCCTCATTGTGAATAAGATAAAATGACAAATCAGGTCTGAAAAGGCATTTTGGAGAAATTAAAAACAAACATATTCATTCAGTATTTATAATTGTGTAAGTTAATCCAAATGTGTGTCAAAACTTCTATGATTTTATTATTATTTTTTGCAATACATAAGCCACATAAGAGTGTGAAACCTAAACACCACGTGATGTGAAAGTGAAAGCTACGAATAAAAACGTGTCCATTTGGACAACATACTGTGGAGAAGCATCAAACCTGCACACGTTTGACATTTTTATTGTTTTTATGGCTCGATCTCGTCTCTCACTGCTCTTCTAATCAACCCTGATGATTCCAGAATTCTGATTTATTAAGGCTTTACTGATAGACACTAAGATATTACTATTACATCTAAAAGCAGAACCATCTATAGATCATTTTTGCCCATATTTGATGAACACGGGTCCAGCGCGGTGTGACCTGTGACCTCATATGATTGATCTGAATGCCTGTGACATGTGGAGGTGGTTTACCGTGTGCACAGTCCCGTGCTGAGATTGGATTCAGATATGAAGGACTCTGACCGGTCGCTCTCAGACAAAGACCTCGGCCGAGGAGGAGGGAGCGCCCACGTCTGACCAGTCAGTGAAGAAGACAAAATGGCAGCTGCGAGGGCTGACCTGTATGTTTGAATATGAAATAAACATAAACTCTATCAAAACGCTCTAGAGTCTCATTTCCCAGACAGATGTAGGAGATCCCTTTACAGTTTCTGGTGAAATGTATTTTGATATGGCCGTTAAATTTTAAAGATCCCATAAAAATGCAAAGGCTCTACTCTGCATATGAAGCGTGTTTTGAAGAAAGGCTAATGCGTGACGTGGACTATGCATGAATAAATCAACGATTCAGCACACAATGTTGTTATGAGCTGATGTGAAATGACTGACAACTGAGAAAAGGATCCAGATGCTTTAATGCTGTAACTTTACTGTAATTATGTATTGAAAGGAGACGTAGTGTGACAGATTAGATTTACATGTCTTATTTTCCATTCGAAACTGGTCTGGGTTTCTGAATGTAACAATTAACTAATAAAACACTCAATCTGGGGGAAAACACACACTGCTGCTTTTCATTGAAATTGGCCTGAAACAAGATGTCAATGAGCTTTTTAGCAGTTTTGTGATGCCACAAACATAATGTGACAACCCTCAGTCAGTCGTCCAGAACCATGAGAACCATCAGACACCAGGATTACCCTGGTACCCAGCAGGGAGTCTGATACAGCATCCATGGTACAAAACAGGGTTGTGGTCACTGTCACTCGCCTACATCAAACCAGCGGACACTGAATCAGCCTGAACGCAACTCAGCTGAAAATGTGGAGTTTATACACACACGGTACAATAAGCACATTTTTCCCAATTTTTTTCAATTCAGTTGTATTTATATAGCACCAAAAAAAAGCCTTCCTTTAACAGGAGTGACTTGTTAAAAGTGGCTACACTGTCTCCTTTCAATACAAATATGAAACACTTTACTGTACTTGATCATTATTTTTTTTGCAGCTTTATATTTTTACTCCACTATATCTCATTTCTCTGACAGCTTTTGTTACTTCGCCGGTTTCAATTTTTATCCATTTCCTGTGAACTGAAAACCACATACTGTACATATCTCCAATTGCGCTGGTTTTGAAACTTGATACACGTACAAAGGAGTTGAACAAATCCTCTCCCTCTTTAACGTACATACATTTTGCTGTGAAATTCTGTATGATAAAGCTGGACGAAAAGATGAAATTTTAGAGATATATTGTTCTCACAGGACAGTGACACCACAAGCAAATGATTCGGAATATAATGCACTGACCCAGATTAAAGTACTACTGGTATACGAAGTGGTTCAATGAGCTAAACCTGAAATGGGTTCAGAAGTAACATGTATCAATATGATTTCAAAACATTTTTTATGTATTGTATAACATTTTACTGGTCATTTTATTCGTGTAAGGTTTCAAATGCAGAACTTCTCCAAAGTATTTTTACTTTTTGGTACAATTTCCCCCAGTTTTGGAGACAGACAATGAACTAAACACACACGTCAGATAGAAGGGATGGGTTTCATTCTCTACAGGTGATGTGAAATAACAGATCACATCGGGCACAGATATGTACAGATGAAACCACGTGGTACCTGGGCCTTTCGGGTGAGGGGTCAGGGCTGCGTGGGGGTGGGGTTCGAGGCACTGCAGGTTTTGGGGCAATGGATGCAGCAGGGATCAAACCATGAGAGATGTGTTTCTACACAACACACAGGTGAACATTAAGGAAAGAGAAAATGTACAACATACTGTACGATGTTGTTCCTGTGAGGAAAGATTTATGAAATAACTGTCAATCAACCAACACAAAATCATACAGGCAGGAGGTGGTGGGGCAGGAAAATCACATGACCTTACGTTTACATTTTCAAAACTGACATTTCAAAAACGAGTCTAAGAAAATCTCTCTTCGTAATATTTTATAGTCAAGATAACTTTACATGAAAAAAGAAGTAGCATAAAAATAACACTCACAAAATCCTTTTCGTTCTCTCTCCTGAAGTTAAATTTTAGCATTGCGGAAAAATAATTTGCTTCAGTAACTAGTTCTTCCAAACGTCTTCTCCGTCACACTGCGTTCAAAAAAGTTGGCTTTTTTACGTCTGAAATGTTCTGCTAATAAAGCTAAAGCAGCTAAAGCTACAAATACACGTACATTCAACAGGCCAGCGAACCGTAACTAGACGCTTTTTCATGAGCCCGCACCCTGAAGCAAACGCAACGCCGATTGGCTGACCACGAGGAGAGAAGCCAATCAGAGACGTTCTATATTCACATAGCAACGACGCCATTACCGACAGTGGCTCTGCGTGTATGAGCCCTGTCAACAGGGGGCGGTATTGTTCTCTGACGGTCAGCTTTTGCCTTGGGGCGACGGTTACAGACAAGTAAATATAAGGCAAACTGCAGTAAACTTCTGTCAAAATATACTTAAAAGAGATTTATCTCGTGACGCCGTCTTTAATTCACAGAAAAGCACGGGTTAAAGCGAGACAAACAGCACTAAGTCAAGTTTTGACCAAGTATGAACAAAACAAAGAGTGACGTGGCGAAATTAATAAAAATAATAAACTACATAATAATGAATAAATTGAACAAACACGTGAACAAAATGTGGAAAACCAAGACAGATAATCCAAGAAATTAAGATGAGATTCAAAATGACCAAAGTAGCCAAGAAAGTGAATTAATAAATAATCAATATAAACAATAAAAATTAACCAGATAAGTAAAATGGGAGAAAGATAAGCTAAGAACAATGTAGAAAAATTAACAATGTAATCAAGAAAATGACTAAGAAGGAAAAAAAAGAACTAAAAAAAATGAAAGAAAAAAATGGTAGGATAAAGATTGAAACTTCTTTGCTTCTGTAGTATGATTTTAGGTAACATTCAAATATTATACATCTGTGGTCATTTTAATTTCTTTAAGTGTAAGATGTGGGCAATATTCTACACACGCCCTCAAGTGTAACGTAATAAAAATGATAATGAAATACAGTAGGTTACAGATCAACAGTACAGTATTTGCATGTGTGCAGTGTCCATCCAGTTATTTCCTTTTCGCTGCTTTATGTAAATTTAGCCAAATGGTTAGATTTACAGAGAGCTTCGCGTCAGGGTTTACGACCATGAACAGAGAAAAAGACAAACCCTTGTCTTTTTCCAGTCCAGTCGATGGAAGAAAAAAAAAACCACACGCCTTGGACAAACCCTTGTGCCAAGTGTTTGCTTTTTAATCATTTAGCCAGAAAAAAAAATATTTCCTGTAATATTCACTCTAGCTGTTAAAACAAATACATGGCAAGAAAGTGACGTGTGTGATTTCATTTTCAAGTTCACAGGTCAAGAAGTAATGTTGAGAACTCTCTCGCCCTCCTTGCCCATTTGCCTGTTGCCCAAAAGGGGCCATTGAGTATTTTTCATTGGTTTGTTGATTTTTTTGTTCATTTGCTTTATTAAATTGTTGATTCTTTTGATTCCCTTTGTTCATCTTGTGGAGATTTTGTTCATTTTCATTACTGCATTCAGTTTTGCTCATTTAATTTATTATTTGCTTCATCTTTCGTTGGATGTGAAGCGATACAGTACGGCACAGGCCATGAAAGGTTTGGGTAAAACTCGTTTAGATGGTGTTTCTCCTCCGTCTCCGTGGTGATGGATTAAAATATCAGGTGAGCCCAGCGCAGACTTAACGGCTAGAAACGCCACAGGGCTGACTTGTGCACTCGCTCACTGAAGGTCAGGCCCGACTTCATTCCTGTCATTCCGAACCACAAAAATGCAAACTGAAAAATCCAGGAAATTAGGTTTTCCTCCCCTTTTATTTAGATTTAAGTTTACAGATGTGACAATGAAATACAACAAACGTATTCACACGACAGTTGCAAAAGATACAAAATGTAGAAAGGAGCCAAAAGGCCACCTGACACCTTGAAAAGAACAGGTACCTCAGCCGTCTGCATAAACACCAGGGCGTTCGTGAAAAGCACGCAGAGATCCGTTAAGTCAACGCCATTTCTGGGTTCTTCTTGAAAAACAGATTAGTACAAATCAAATGACATTTTCCTTCATGATTGAGCGTAAATGGCACTTAAGACACCACAGTAAGTAAACAAAGAGTGTTACAGCTTCTCAGTGTTTAAAAACCATTTATATTTTAAAATATCTTTACATCGACACAATGTACCAGTATATCAGTTCACCAAAGGATTAAGCGAGGTTAGTAAAGTACATTCCTCCAGAAACCAACCAGGAAACCCAACGTGCAAAAATTCACAACTTGACCATTAACAAACTAGTTTGGAAATCTAAAACTTACAGATACATATTTATATATATATATATATATTTGTGTTTTTATTACATAAATAATTTGATTATCAAATGTGTATAATAATAATGATAATCTACTTTGTAGATAAAGAGATAATCCAACACTGCGAAGTGTCAGTAAAATGTGGATGTGACTACGGTTAAACAGACGGAGACAGTTGAAAGCTGACAGTGGGTTCGATCGTAGTCACTGCCGAGTGACCAGTGTCCCGGTGCGATGCAGGAACGTGACGAGTCAGCCCACATTCTTCCCTTCTGCAGACAAAATAATCTTTATCTACATTACCATTCACATTAGGAGGCACGTGGCTCATGTACACCTTGGATAAACTGCCAGTCGTTAATGAAATGGGTGAAAATGAGTCGGAATGGTAACAGGACATCCTGGGATATCAGGGACCAGGAGGCATTTTGGTCTGTGGCATAACTGGTGCATCAAGCAAACCTAAAATACCACTACTTCCATTTGCGCTGCCCTATATGCATGGCACTATAATCCACAAAGGCTATTCCAAAAAGTACAAAAAGTGACATTAATACATAACCACGGTATACAGAGTAGATGATTTTATAGCAGCTCATAGAAAATTGCATTCATCAACCCTCCCAAGACTAAAAAACATAATGCATGGTACAATTTGTTTTCCCTCAATTACAGTTTGACAAACTGCAACAAAGTTCATCACGTTTACATCCATCTAGAAAACATATGTACTGCAAACCCCGAAACCGATCAGGATCCACTGATGGCAACAATTCACGTTGTAATGACCGAACCCTTCACATATACAGTATGAAACACAGGCTACGCAGATGATGGGCACCGTCCAGCTGCGCAGAGCACAACGGATCTAAGAAGGGACGTTGAAATCACACCCCTGCAGCCAAGTGGAAACCAAACGTGGGCTGTGTTTGTACAAGTTTTGTTTTTGTTCTTCAGTTCATCCGGAGTGTTTCTTCGAGGAAAAGGACTGAGATGACAGCGTAGGAGTGTGTCTCAGTACTGTGTGCATACATGTAGACTGGAATGACAACTGGTATGTTTTTTTTTTTTTTTTTGTTCCCACAGTGTCACTGTACTGTGCTGTACACACACTGGCATGGTACAGAGTTTCTCTAGGCATGGTGCACAGATACCAAACTATGCTGGAAAGATGCCATGGGTACCCATACGCAGTACGTGGCACAGCTGACTTCCAAGGTAGCTGGCAGAAATGTCATCATTACACTGACAACATAAAAGCTACAAACACTACTGTAGTCCAGTGGAATAAATCATCACATGGCACTGACACCGTACCACATCCAGCATGGGTACAGCACAGTACTGACTGTGAACTTTACCCACAGCAGGTTCAATATGCATTGTGCACATTGTTTGCAGACAGTAGAAAGTCTGCAGCTAGCTCAGTAGAGGGCACTGTCATTGTTGTAGGAACTAGAGCTGGGGAAGGTGGGACAGGGTTTATTCCAGGGCAGTGTACCCGAGTGGTCAGCCGTGGGAAGGCTGAGTGTGCTGACACTCTTCAGCTTGTTCTTCAGACCCCAGCTGAGGAAGGACGACTTTTTGGTTACTTTGCGAGCCTTGGGACTCTTGTCGTCGTCATCATGTGCCAAGCAAATCATGGAGTAGGTCTTAGGAAGGTTCCCGCAGAAGGTGGCACTCTTGGTAGGCTGTAAATAAAATGGGTGACATTTAGTGGAAAATGGCAGACATGTTATTGTTTTTTTCACTCCTCTCCAGAAAACACTGTCACTAAATGGGGTCAATGAGTTTGGCATTTCAGTCTGTACTTTTGTTACTGCTTTCATTCAAATGTCAATTTTTACCTCGGATGATAGACTGACTCTTGTCTGACACCAACGCCTGAGACATGCAGAGTGCCACAACAAAATACAGCATGATTCAGACAGCCGAGTTAAATCAATCCATTTCTTTGCAACCTGTTAAAAATATCTTGGTACTATACATTTCAAATGTTCTGTATTGCATAACATTATGGTGGATCAATTTTCTGCCTCAAATTTGGCTGTTTATTTAAAACCCAT
The DNA here is from genome assembly GCA_029823295.1 of Pseudamia nigra. Taxonomy (NCBI): domain Eukaryota; kingdom Metazoa; phylum Chordata; class Actinopteri; order Kurtiformes; family Apogonidae; genus Pseudamia; species Pseudamia nigra. The sequence goes on along the minus strand of JAQQAE010003999.1, from coordinate 9,802 downwards.
AGCTGTTCTCATGGGAAATACTGAGAACAGCTCTGACAGGAAACCTGACCTCAGAGGAGAAATTCGAAACTCTGATACTGTTGTTTAGTCAAGTGACACAAAGACAAATTCAGCTGTCACTGAAAACCAGAGAAGTGACTTTCCTCTTAGCAAACAACTAACGACTGGGCGACGCCTTACCATAGGAGGGTTGCTGTCCATCAGGCTAACCACATGGATGTCGATGCCCTCCTCACTCACATCCTTCAGCAGGCGCATAACTTCACTCACGCCCATCCATTTACAGTCTGTGTCGCCAACAGCAACAATGTAGTCACCCTCTTTGAGCCCATCAGCCTGGAGAACATGCAGATAAGCACAGGGGTTAGCAACGGGGCCAGTGATAAGTCCTGACACTGTAGAAGTCCAAGTAAATATTTATAGCAGAAAGTTTGCTTGAATGGCAACCATGTTAGCGTCACCTACTTTTCCAGAATACCCTGCAGGCAGCTGGGCTCAGAAGAGCAAACAGTGAGGTTTGGTCTGAGCAATCCCACATGAAGCCTTTTACAGCAAGCAAAACACCTGGCACTGTGTGTGTATGTAGCGAGATTCCAACATTAACTGTAGAAGAGCATGCATTAATTCATAGCTGTGGGAAATCTGCCTTATCAACAAACGCTCAGTTATTCCCGTCTGATAACTGGATATGTGTTCACCAGAGGCGAACCAGAGGTCTGCAACTCAGGAGCATCAGTCTGTTTGGATATAAATCCTTGTATTAAAAGTTATGAAGAGTTTGACCTAGTTGGGCTTATGCAACATACTAATCGGTTTCTTTGCATCGCCTGCAGAGTCTAATAAGAGCCAGCTTTTTGCCAGCACCTCTTAATTAATGAGCTGTCACAATGGAAAGACTGGAAAGAGTAAATACTATGTGAATCTTAATTAAATTAGTAGCCAAAGCAGCTACGGATGGAGATGAGAGCGCTTTGTCAATTCTGAATCCTATTTAGATTTCTGAAAATAAGAACTTTATTTAAATCGCATTTTTACTAAGTAGATAAGACTGTGTAATGTGGACTTATCGGCTATTCAACATGAAAGCGGGTTTGAAATTTCAAGCCATCAGATGTTAAACTCCAGCAAGTCATTCTGCAAAGAAATATTATCAAGCAAAAAATACACTTGGTTTTTGTTAAAGTTTGACTAAAAAGCCGTGCTGAACTTTGTCCCTGGAATGTGTCCGTCTTCGAAACAGTTTCAGATCATTTGAACTGAACTGACGAAATCCACTTTGATGCAAGACATGTGATGCGACTGTTAATGAAGTTAATGGAGGTGAGGATTAATCATCATCTCAGGGCTGTCATTACAAATAGTCTCTAATGACAAACAAACAATAACCTACAGATCAGCCTGTGATCATAGTATGTTCTAATACCTTTTAGACAGATAAAGAATGTGATGGGTCAAACCTCTGCCAGCTGATTTTCATATACCGTATTTTCCGGATTATATGTCGTGGTTTTTTGCATAGCCTGGTTAGGGGCGCAACAAATATACCGGAGCGACGAATATATTAAATTATTTAGAGTATTGGTTGTTTGTCACACTGACAGCCGCTAGAAGTCACTCTAAGCTTGTGTGCCTTCATCTGCCGCATCTGTATTACTGACAATTTAAAATGTAGACATTACTGGTAACAACCGTACCCGCCATCAGCTTAACACCGAACATGTCGGCGCCGCCACTCACCCGGTGAGGTGGGGAGGCGAGCCGCAAACTCTCCCTTCTGGCGTCAAGCGCGCGGCCGCGGCTGCGCGCATGATGCGCGTTCCCCGAACAAATGCAACCTGTTCTGCAGAGCGACTAATACACGTTTTTTTTCCTTCTTCATTATGCATTTTTTGGCTCGTGTGACTAACATTCCGGCGCGACACATAACCCAGAAAATACGGTAAATCAAAAACAAAATCAGTCAGGTATAAAAACTGCGATGTAATACTTACGGCAGCTGAGCAGAGGGGGTCCAGAGAAACCACCTGGACTGGTGCGTCTCCTTTCAGAGTGAAGCCCAAGTCTCTGTCATCTGGGAGAAGCCGAACTGTTCGAGGGGCTGTCCATCGCTGTTTGGCAGAGAAGACCGACAGGGGGCCCTGATGGGAGACGATGTGAGGATGTTGAGGTTAATATGGCTGCATGATTTCTGGGTCTAGGTTGTCTGTGCAATTAAATTCTGTGTTGTTTGTTGTTCCAGCTCTGCTCATTTCTTTTGTCTCTCCTCTGTCCACTAACCCCAACCGGTCGAGGCAGATGGCCGCCTACCCTGAGCCGCTGGTTCTGCTGGAGGTTTTTCTCTTCTGTTAAAGGAAGTTTTTCGTCCCCCCTGTCACCCTTGTCTTGCTCTCAGTGGTTCTGTTGGGTTTACTCTCTCTATAGTCATGAGGTCTCAGCCTCAAATTTGTGAATCGCCTAGAGATAATCGCCGATTATGATTAGCACGATACAAATAAAATTGAATTGAACTGAATTGAGTCCTTGTTTAAATGCAAGTCATTTGGTTACACCACCTTTCCAGTTGTTGGGTTTTTGAAATTATTAATATCTTTTTTGACTGAGTCTTTATCAGACTGGTTATGTTTCATTTTGACAAGACTCCATTTATTTCTGCAACTGTGTGACTTATATGAGAAACATTTTTAACATACCCTTTATCACAGATCTACATTTATGGTGAAGCTCAGTAGTAAGATGACAAACATCTGGCTCCAGCTGAAATCATTTTTAATTAATAACCTGATAATTCGGGGATAAATTGATCTGTTGGTGTAAACACACTGAATAGTTTCAAAAAATGAGAGATGAAGTGAAGCATTTTTTGTTGTTGTATTTTGTTGGTTCAAGAGTCACAGAAAAGATAAAGCGATACAGATTAATTTTACTGCATTTAGTGAAAAACAACCATGGAGTTGGATTTAGGCTGCTGAAAACAGCTGCTACGTTGGCATAATACAAATCTTATCTGTGGGAAAATCTCTCCTCGGGTAAATCCACACAATTGATTCTATGGCATACAAAGATGGCCGCTGTCATGGCTGTTTCTTTAATTACCGCTGTCAGGAATATATGGAGTGATAGGGGTGAGTGTTACAGTGTCTCTTTTCTCTGCATGTCTTGGAGGATTACAGCTGTGTTGGTGAGACTGTTAATGAAGTGAGACATAAAGCGCTAGACAGGATTTCACCACAGGGAACCCAGAGGAACTTAGTCACAGATCCCAAACACCTGCTGTCAGCAAACGTACGCCCTGACCTCTTCATCATTTATTTGCCAGTAACGTTAAAGTACTTAAAAACAAACACCTTTACACTGTCACCATGATACAGCGTTGTAATATGACTTCATGGATTTAAGAATGAATGAAAACATAAAGAAAAGTAAAGTAATAAATACTTTATATGAAGGTAAACATATTCAACAGTTTGAGATTTATTAGCTACAGGTCAGTTAGGTATGGCCAGTTAGAGGGATTCGTTTAGAATTATAGGAGCTGTAAATTAAAAGTTCCTTTAAGTCTTAGGCTTGAACCAAGTGGCAACGACCGGGGCTGTTCACTGAGGCCAATGCAGAAGTAACTTTAAGTTGTAATTCCACCGCTTGGCCACTGGGGAACCGATTGTCCGGCTCCAAGAAGCTTTTTTTCCCCGACAGAGACACATGTGATTCCATCTGAAAATACCAAGCGAATACATTTTTTTCATGTGTCATCATGGTCTCAAACGTTTTATTTGGATCCTCTAATAAGTAATGTGATGGTTCATCTTTAACTTTTTGCTTCGTTATTAAGTTATTACAGCAATTAATCAAAAAAATAATAATAAATCACTGCCGTCCTGGGGTTTGATTGACATGTCACTATAGTAACAGCTCGCTAGTGAAGTCGGACCAATTCAGACCTTCATATCTTCTATTTATTCAACATGTTCATAGTTATACATGACATACACTCGACTGCAGCTGTGGGTAAGTGTTTACACTAACAACATGTCATATGACTTTGTTTGACACTGTGTGGTGAAGTTTTACCGCATCAGTAAAATAGCAGCTAATATTAGCTTCCCATGAGTCCCCTGGCGTGAACGCTTCATAAGCCCCGCTGCCGTTCATCCAAATATAGTTACATCCTGATTTTGGCTCCAATATGTCGCCCAGGAAGTGACAACCCGACTGACCTCAAAAGGACCCTTTAGAAACTAATGGATGACATCACAGTGTAAACAGAATATGGCTTGAACTCTACTCACGACAGGAACCTGAGTAGAGTTCAATCACCGGGACCAGAACACCTCTGCATGTGGTTCGTGCTGGTATGGTATTTGTTGTTTTGTAGTTTTGTTAGTTTAAATTCACTTACCATCAATAACTGATAACTAGGGAAGGTACTGTGGGAAAATTGTTCATGGCTGGACACGCGATGATGCATCGTAAAGCATTATTAAATGTTCAATATGGCTAATAAAGAGCCAGTGTTAGGAATATGTCACTTAATAAACAGCTGTTTAATGGTGAATGTGTGTACCTTCATATTAAGTGTTACCAAAAACAAACATCAGCTAGGAGTAGGGAGCATACTCATAGAGCCTGCTTTTTGGAGATTTAACAGAGCATGCGGTCAATTCAAATGTCGACATTAATTTTAAAGCTTTTTCCCATGACAGCAGCACTAAACTGTGATTATGTTTTGGTCAGGGTGCTGCTATCACGTAAATGCGATAGGAGCCTGAGTTCAAATTCAACCCAGGACCAAAGCACCTCAGTCTGTGGTTAGTGTTAGTCTGACATTTCATGCTTTGGATGAAAATCCGGGAGGCTTTGGAAACGTGGGAGGACATGAGCTGCAGGTCAAATATGCCAAAGCTTCCAGGAGGCTCACCCTCGGTTGGTTGTATTCAGAAATGACAAAAAGACACAGAATGGTGCCAAAACCAGCAACTCTTGGTATGTTTTGTTTGTTAAATTGACTTTTAACGTCAAATGCTGATTAAACCAACCAATATGTACAAAAAACAGCAGTGTGAGTGGAAAATTATTAGTAACCCACATACCAGCCTCTGGAAAAAGTCGGTCACTTTCACCTTTGTGGTCGCTGGAACTTCCATCTCTGCTTTGTGCTCCGTCTTAGCTAAGAAAAAACATAAAAATTCAACAGTGTTCACGTGACATTGTTTACTGTCACAACCACACTTAATCTGTTTCCTTTTGACTGGCGGCCATGGAGTTAGCACTGTAAACATTACATCAGCTCTACTTGGAAATAAATGTCACTTATCACACGTGATTGCAGCAGGTGTGGGACACAGCACCAAAGCGTTCTGCAAATAGTTTCCTGAGAGACAAACCACTCACATCAACACACAACACACGGGTCCGTCTTGGCATTTGTGCCCTTTGTGAAGTGTTTGTTGTGGTGACACTAAGGTGACAGAACAGTTTCTATGCCAACAAGAAGAATAGTTGTCACCTGAGTGATACTTAATGGTGACCCACACAAAAACAGACAAATCAATTCTTCTGCTGTTTATAGGAGGAAGATATTTTATTGCCTGCACTACTGCTATATCTTAAATGCACAGAGGACTCACAGATAATGTCTGGGGCTTCCATGTAGTCTGTGAACTCCTCCTCATTCTCGTTGTCATTGCACTTGTGGAGAGAGCGCTGGAGACTTGCTTTTAAGATCTCCTCCAGGACCTCCAGTTTGTTCAAGTTGTGGCACAAGCTGTAAATCCTCAGAGCCTCCTCGTGACCCAAAATGGCCCGACGAATGTGTGCTTTACCTGACAAAAGGAGGAACAGAGGAAAGACGAGGAGTTGAGCACCGCACTGAGTCAACACGCCTGTCCTTGGGCCGTGCTCAGGCTTCGCACTCACGCTTACCAATGCGCTGCCGCTCATCTTTTTTCTTCAGGATGTCCAGAAGCGAGCGGTCCTCGGGAATGTGGTCGTAGACCTGCGACAAGGTTTTCTCCTGCTGGTCCTCGTCATCATTGGGACCCACTGGAACAAGCAAAAACACAAGCAATATAGATTTTATTTTCAAATACAAACTGAAATTCTTCCTCCAACGCTGGTGAAGGAGAAACATGACTAACACAAAGGTGTAGACAAAGTTTGGAAGGCAAGGTATATTTCAGATTTTAATCCATAAAAAAAAACAAACACCTGGAGTTTGGAGAAAATTACCTCAGCTCTTGCTTTTTCAAGAGCTAAGGGCTGCTTAACGGTCACAGTGAAGGCTTTAATTTGGCCGTGTTTGTGATTAATGTGTTTACTACAGCAGTCTTCACCCTGTTCTCTGCTGCTGAATCCGCTCTTCAGTGGTTAATTGCTCCATTCTCCTAAATGACACAGGAATCTGTTAATGAGCTGCCAAACCCAGAGTTGCTTTGCTCCACTGTTCCCCTCCTCAGCCCCGTCCCATTCATAACACCAAACACAACGCTGACCATTTACTCCACACGTCAGGTTAGTTTTCGCTTCTCTCCTAAATTTGCAAATATATTTATAAAAAATACATCTACGGTGCAAACTGTGCACAGTGGTAAAATTAAATTATGAATTCAGTTTTAAAGGTGGGGTGTGCTACTTCAAGGTCTTTCAGGTTTTTGAGGCCGTGAAATCATTTTTAATCAACGCCAAGTTTTTGACGGATAATCCTTTACTGACTTTACAGGTAAATATGAAGTGGTTCAGAGTAAAGGCAGGTTTTTATGTAAGAATATAGCTACTGCAAGACTAGTTAATTCATAAAATCTACATTTTTATTGTAAATTAGCCCACATATAACAATTTAGTTTTAAAAAAATGAAGAAAAATAAAGAAAATTCAACAGAAATATGGAGTGCATCTGCTTCTGCATCATGCGTGTCCGTGTGTGAGCGGATGCATGTTACTCCTGAAATCAGACGCATTCAGGTGTATAATTTATAATCATTTTCTCAAAGCCCCTGGGAGACACGTCACAAAATTTGAAGAAGACGACTAATAAACGTACTGAGTAGTAAAATGTCCTGCATGTAGCAGCCACTCTATAAATGTAGACTTTAACTCAGAAGGGCTTGACACACTCTGACATGTCACAGAATCAAAACACGGAAAATTTAATTGCATCCAGCATTTGCAGAAATTAATCATTGATGCATTCAAATTTAAGACTATTTAATGACTTCTAAGGGCTTATGTTTATAAAAATGAAATGAAGAATTTTTAAGGCAGTCGGTATCTGTTCTCGACAGCTGAATACACACACCTAATATTCTGAACCTTCAAAAAATCTACTTCTCTGGGGTCTGCATCATGGGTCAGAATTCAGCTGACTTTGATGGAAAAAAATTGCTGTAAATTAATAGTTACTCAGATAGAAAATAACTGGAGAGCATTACGAGCGGAGTTCAGGATGGCCCTGCCCATTTGTTCTTCAGTGAGCATCTTCTTGAAATTACAATGCTGTAAAGTACAAAATTAGCAGCAGCACCAGTTAATAGTGGATAAGAGTTTTATTCACTCAACATTCCTCGCTTTGTCCCACTGATGCACTGGGACTCTTACTTTCTCTCTGTGCCACTTAATTATGTAGACAGCATTAAGACCCCACCTAACTTTAATCCCCGAGCAGATTTCAGCCCTTCCACTCAATTTCCCTCACTCCTGCCGCCTTTTACCCCTCCCCCATTGAACCTTCCTGCTGCCTTTCTTCAAATCTGCCCATCCTGCCATTGAACAGAGTTCCTGGAAGCACAGCCACTTTTTAACAGTGTGTGTGTGTGTGGATGTGTGAGTGTGTGTGCATCCCTAAATAGCTGTTATGTAATAACACTGTGGCTGGCTGCGGTTCAGCCCTCTGACATGACCAACCCAACGGGCCAAATAACACTTAAGAGAAAGATCAGGTTTTCCACTGTGTTCAAAACTAGTGAAAGTCATGCAACACTGAAACAGAACAGCTTGGCTTGTAAAGTAGCAGCTACATTAACACATCTACAGTACCGCCTTCTATAGAAAAAGGGTAGGAGCCTATTCATGTCCAGTAAAACTATCCAAAGCAACGTGGTGCACAATGGAACAAAGCAGACAAGAGAATCTACATAAACTATTGGGTGTTTTTATAGATAGAGAACATATGCTTCTACAGTTTCCTTTTGCTTGTTTGATCCTCAGTAAAATATCAGGTGTGGAATGTCCGTTTTTACTAGGTCAACAATTAATAGAGTAACACATTATATAACGTGTTCCTAATTGAAATATACAGCAGAGCATTCCCTTAAGGGGGTGTTTTTGTTCTTGTGAATCTCAGCTTGAAAACACGATTACGCTCTTTGTCCAAGGTGACGTCGAGGTTAAATTAGGTGAGTCTCATTTTCAATCACTTTGCATAGTGTCAGCAGGAAGAAAAAAAAAAAAAATCAAAGAATCTCTCAAAAGCCAATGACAACACAGAGATGGGGCTTCTGTCACTTTTAGGGAGGAAAGTACTCCGTGATGAAACCTCGTCACGACATTTTCAAACAGCGCTTCACAGAACGTCCTGTGCAAAAACCTTCACAGGCCAGTGCTTTGGTATTAAATACAAAAATATGAACTGCATGGCTTCAACAGGAAAACATCCATATTTAGTAAAACATCCATTCTTGTGGCAAGAAGGAGCCCAAACAATATTGACATGTGCTGAATGGAGCCTGGTTTAAGTCATTAAATCTCATATTTTCTGTCCCAAACATGTGATTGAGAAATGCATGTTCATGATTCATTATAACCTGCTAAAACAACAAAGGTGCAAACGAGTCAGTAAAAATGTGAATGTTGTTGTAATTCAGAATGTATTTTTGCAACTTTGGGTCCTGTGGAGCTGTAAAAGTTTCTCAGAAACCAAACTCAAAGTGTGGGAGCCCTGTATGACATGAATGCGTCGGTGAGGGTTTGTACAGTCGTGTCTGTGCAAATCGTTCTTCTTACACTCATGATCCAGCAGTGCCGAGGCGACGAAGAAGTGAGCCATGGAGCGGTAGTGGTGGGTTTTGACTTGCGCCATCGTGGACCACAACAGCGGGACGTTTTCTTTAATGGGGGTTTGGATCATGGACTGGTGGACTTGATCATAGATTTCTGAGACCTGGCAAGAACAGAAGGATAGTGGAACCGGGGACGTTAAAAGCACTCATCTATCTGGGCTGACATTATTACTTTACACTTCAAGTATATCCTATTGCATCCACACCTAAATTGAAACAGCTCTATGACACAGAGTGTGTGTTACGTGTTGCAGTTTACTTTACCTTTGCAGCCTCCTGGGCCATTTTGAGCAGGGGGTAGAACTGGTTACGGATCCCAGGCAGGGCAGTCTTCTCAAATAAGCACTCCTGAGCCTGAGCCAGCATCATCCTGATCAGCATACTGAGCATGGCTGGACTCATGTCATAGCTGGGAGTGTGAGTAAACGTCTCCTTCAGATGGTTCAGAGTCCCTAGATGTGGAGAATGAGGGGTCAACACGGGTCAAAACTACAATAATATTTTTTTTTACTATACAGCTTTGTTCAATACTACATTCATATTGGTCAATGATAGCATTTGAGACCTGCAAAATACACATTTTAAATTTTTCAATTACTGATTTCTGTAGTAAGTAGCTGCATAATAAAATAACTTATCAAACCCAGTTCCTCAGTCCCACCCCCCCTCCCTCACCAACTGCCCATCTGAAATCAAATCCTGGTTCACCTCAAACTTCTTACAATTAAACAGTGATAAAACAGAAATCCTCC
>JAQQAE010003998.1:0-19355 GCA_029823295.1 Pseudamia nigra | reverse complement strand
TGACGTTCCATGTATGCTTTCCCTGCCAGCATCTTACACCCTGCAGTTATGTGCTGGATTGTCTCAGGGGCCTCTTTACACAGTCTACACCTGGGGTCTTGTCTGGTTGGTACAGTAAATCTGTTAATAGACATTGTTTAGGGGTTTTTCCTGGCATCAAATATCAAGACTGGGCAAATTTGACAGAAATAGGATGTAATGGTAATGGTAATAATTTGTTTTTATTTTATCTTTTTTTGCTAAAAGTGCTCTGGCTAATTTATTTAAATAGTTGTATACAATTATTCAGATTTAATGTGTAGTTGTCCTAGTCACAGCTCATATGATCACAGGAAGGGAGGCATCACAAAAGGTTGGGAGGTACTGAAATAATGATAATTTAGGCACCAACACACCCGCAAACCATAATGACAAATGTCCCTCGTCATTTTTTGAATGTACATCCTTGTGGTAATTTTTTTATGTTGTTGTCGAGGTGACAATGTGACTGTCATGTATCTTTGTACGTAGAGACTTTGTCTACTAGACTTGGTGGATATGTGTGAAGGGACTGTTGGGGCAGTCAGCATTGCACTCAGTGACCTTGTTTAATTCAGCACATACATCGCAGTGATCTCAAACACACACAGCAGTGCACAGCCAGAGGCGTGTGGCATGCAAACACACAGTCATGCACGAACATGCTGCCAGTCCAGCACAGAGACACCACGCTCACACATGCACATAGAAAACACACATTTGCGCTCACCCTGGGGCAGAGGACATATTTTGTCATTGGTGCTTATCACCGGATATAAACCAGAGACAAGGAAAGTGTCTGCATGCTGCTTATGGTGGCCAGTCTGTAGAGGATTTTTATACTGTGCCATGATTGTGTCCTTGTGCTGCATGAGTACATCCAATGTGTATAGCATACTGTACATCATTCCTCATGTATGTATTTAACAAATCCAAGCAGAGATTCGAGGGAATCAGTATAGCTCTCTGATCATTTCTTACTAGAATCATCATTTTTATGATAATGTAGGTAGATCTGTAATAGAACAATGATTTCATTTTTCCCCTTTGTTCACCTTACACTACCTTTCCCCCTACAATAAGGCAATCAAAAAACACTACTGTGAAGCCGAGCTAATTAAATTGGATGAGCAGTGTGAGGTGATAATGAGAGTAATGAGAGATCCAGCAGTTGGTACAGGAGGAGATGGGAAAACATCTTGAAAAGCTTCCTTTATGAAACCAGCCAATCCAACTGGTGAGCTCCTATGGTGATGAGCAGAGGCAACCAATCAACTTGCTCATTCTGAGCCTTGGCAACAACCTCCTCAGCAAAGCGAAACAGTAGTGTGATGTGTGAGCATGTGTGGATGGTGGGTTGTCTTTGCATCTGTGTGTGTGTGTGTGTGTGTGTGTGTGTGTGTGTGTGTGTGTGTGTGTGTAGAAGTGTGTATTTGTGCAGTTTGGCTCCAGAGTGAATATGTGACTCTTAACATCTCTTATAAAATCCGTCTCATTGCCTCTGTATTCAGGTGCAGTGAGGGAGCTGGTATGTCACAGACTGCTGTGTCTGTTCATATCTGCCGTGTACACTAATGACTGAAGCTGAGCCACTCTCATCCCATGAGTGGCAGATTAATTGATGACTTCATAAATTCATTATTACTATCTCTTATGGACACACAAGACACATGCATACTTAATACACAAAGGTGTGCTCCTGCATAAATAGGTTTAAGTGGAAAATTTGCCCAAGTTGGGTCAGGCAGAAATTGATTGTACAACAGCTGATGTACAGATACATGTCTCCCTTGGCCAAATGAAATCAATAAAATATCTAGCATATAGCTGACGGCAAAATAAGAACAGAATTCTTGATTTTCTGACTCAACCAAGATCAATGTCAGATGGATTATCTGAGTCAGTCAGGACAGACGCTTTAGCATCATTTAACTTCAATTTCTGATGGCCCAAACAAAAGTAAAAACCTACTTTACTGAGTTGATACATTATAGGATTCAGTATATCAGTTGAAAGTAGACAGATAAGCTGTCAGCTGTGTATTGCAGGCCATAACACAGAGGCCATAAAAAAATCAGCATAGATACTTCAAACCATTTCAAACTTCAATGAGCAGCTGTTGAGGGATGAAACAAACTGTTCCAGTAGCTGAGGCAGCATGTGCAGTTGATGTCATCGCCCGCATAAGCTGAGTGAACATCTATTTATCTGCACCTGCAGAGATGCATGTTATAGCTATAGGATGAATCCAATAGAGTTGAAATCCAGGCTTAAAGGCAACTGTCAAGTATCAAGTAAGAAACAACATACCCCGGTCATCCCCTTAGTAGTTGTTTTTAAAAGAAGAGCTTAACAGAAACAAGATTGAAAATTTACTTTATTTCAAGGCAGTAAAGACATCAAAATACAATTAAAAAGAACAAAGAATAACATACAAAAATTACATAAAAAGCACTGATGTTAAAAAAAATCATGCCATACAGAAACTGCTATAACTGAGAAAAGAACACATATCAATCAGTTAAATATATAAATATGCCTCAATATGCATACATTATTTGCTTTTTTACAATGATGCAAAGAAGACTAATGTTGTGTTGTACTGTAACTGGCAGCTAAATATTAAGCAGGTCCCAGGAGACTGGATAGACGAGCTATTCTTGCTCGTCTGTGTCTGACTGCAAACCTGATGGTGACTGCAGGAGGTCACTGCATCAGGCAAGTTTTTACATGCAGAGAAAAAAAACAGCTCACAATGTATTAACTAAGAGCTGGAAGGCTGACAATTTCAACCACAAAAATAGCAGTAGAATCAACAACAATACTGGAAAACATATTGTTTAATTTGCTGGTTCTACATATTTTATATGCTGTTCTGCCCATTGCTGGCAAGTTGACCAGTAGCACACTTCAGTTTCTGACTGTATATAGCTGTAGGTCTATAAGCTATGTAGTCTGTTTTTTAAGCAACTGATAGTGAGAGCTGACAGCGGGGGAGCCCTGCTATCTCTACCTTCCTGTCAACAAGGCACTGCCTGCAATTCAGCCTGTGAGTCAATGCTCTAAAGGAGTAGATAAAGTGTCTGTCCCCCACATGCACTGACAGACCTTCATTTGCTATAATAAAGTGTTAATGCCTGTGCAACTCTATAAGCTTATCTCCTTAGAAATTAAAGAGATGGTGTCACTGGAAAAGTCTCCTGGTGGACTCTTAGAGAATAGAAATTGTGAAAAATCACTGTTTTTCTGCATGTATGTGTGGAACTGACGCTGCCCCAGACAGAGACAGGTGTCGTCCCCTTAACTATGGCCTTTTGCCTCCTCTCTGTGGCATCATCCGGTGAACAGTTGTCAGTCCTGACGGGGGTCTGTGCTTGTCACTGGCCACATCAGAGAGAGACAGAGAGGGGGATAGAGAAAGAGAGAGATTGGAAGAGTGGAGGTTGTTGAGAAGGATGGAAGTTGGCCAGTGTTTGTCTGCACACGTGCACATTTGTGTGTGAGTGTACAGTAGCAATGAGTCACACAGTGTGGGGGCAACAATGCATCTGCGCCCAGCACGACAAATGTGTACCGCTTGACTCTATTTCAAATCCACAACCACATTCCATATGGTGTCAGTTTTGAGCAGCCTTTTTTCTGAAACATGAATGAGATGTGATGAATTCAAAATCTTATGGGTACTGTTTTTGACTTGATCAAAGGTGTCCATTTAACCAGATTTTAAGCTGAGGTCTTGGTGATTCAGCTCAAACAATGCCCGGGCATGATCTTTTGCATTTGATGGTAAATCCTACATTTTTATCAAGTGGATTTAAGTAAAAGAAGGTGCCCATTTGAGAGTTTGTACTCCTGTACGATTTAGTCAAAACCTCAGAGTTCTCCCTCACTCTCACCTGATATGGAATATATGGGTGATTACTGTCAAGTGTTGATGTAGCAGACAGCATAATGGTGAACAACTGCCACCACCTGGTGAATATTAAAATTACACTCACCTTGACATCATTGCTGTGACATCCTGTACATTTCAATGATGTCAACAACAGTGTGAGCAAAATTAACGCAGAGTATAATTGCACTTGAGATTTACCATTGAGATGATTCATAGCATACTACTTCACATGCTCTAGAAAAGGTGCAACATAAATAAACTTAACTGACGTCAGCTATTTTACTATGGCAGCAGTAAGAGCAACAATAGCCTCCTTTTAACAAAATAAATCTCTAAATAGAACAGCAGGTAATATTTCACCAACAGAAAGCAAATTGTGAGGAGTGAATAAACTCACTTTTTGATTTGCAAGGTTATAGAGTTATCACAGTGCTTTTTTGATGAGTTGATACTATGGATATAACTACATAATTACAGATAGCCTAAACTCGATCACATACATTTTAAGCAATCTATTTGACTCATGTCAGGTTGTACTTTTTAAAAAAATACAAAACAATAAATTAAAAGGAAAAAAATGAATAAAATAATCAAGAAAATGATCAAAATGCATAAACTAAGCAACAAAATGAGCAAAAATTTACAAAGATAAAAAATAAACAAAATTATCAATAAAATTAACAAAAACTGAAATAAATTAATAAAATAATCCAAAAAACTGAACAAAATAGTCAAGAAAATTATAACATTAACATAATAAGCACAAATGGATGAAATAAGCAACAAAGAAGAAAATAATCACGTTAACACAAGTGCACAATATATTTGAGAAATTGAACAAAAAATTTAAAATAAGCAACAAACTGAGCAAAAATTACCAAAATAGTCAAATAACTTTGCAAAAATGTGCAAAATAAGCAACAAAATCAACAAAAATAAGCAACAAAATGTCTCAGGCTGGCATTGTAAATATTTTGTTAATATGCTCACATAGTTTAGTGTATATATTGTCTTGGTTGTTTTTAATACTTAATATTGTCTGTCTTGCCTGGTTAAATAAAAGTTTAATAAAATTTGAAACGAATGATCAAAATAAAGGAAATAAGCAAAAATGAACAAAATAGCTGTTTAAATGTAATATATGAGGCTGTAATAAATTCCATATTATGAAGTTACTCACTACTTGAGCAGTTTTCTGATGAGATACTGTACTTTTACTCAAGTAGTTATGTTTATGAGCACTTCTGCTTGTGTCACTGGAATTAGAAAGTAACCGTACTTTTACTTGAGTAGTCTACACACCACTGCCCATGTGTGTTGACACAGACAGGAAGCAGCTGACACCGCTCCCTTTGTCTAACCATGATTACTTTCTTTTATATGTTTAAAATCTACCTTTAAAGGTCAACACAAGTGCAGGAATCAAGTTATCCATCACTGACCATAAAACCTCACTTTTAGAAAATGTATTGTATATGCTGCAATTTGGAAAGTTGCCACATTCTATAGAAATCAAGTTTAGCCTCAGGCCATAAATGTCACAGTATAGATCAGGGATACAGTACTGCAGCATGAGGGTGGTTAGGAAAAAAGGCACAATTTAAACTCTGTATAACCAGTGATTTATGGCTCAATATGTTGCACTTGGAAAAACAGCTAATATCTTCCTCCTGGGAGTCTAACAATTTTCTCTACTTCTCATTTCTTAGACACATTAACATTTTGCACTTTCTGTTTGCACTTCTCTCTTTTAACGCTTATACGCAGTTGTAAAATCCCTAAGTAATGAACAAAGTGAGGATGTTTTCCCTACAGAGCTTGTGTGATATATAATAATGTTGCTGCGAACATTCTTTTTCCTATAGAACGAGTCTACAGCCCAGTAAGCCAATGAACAAAAGGTTAAACAAAGTCAGTAACACAGTAAAAGCACGTACCGTAGATACGTGTCTCAAGGTCAATGTGTTCTTACATAATTATTTCACAGCTGATCTGGCACAGGATGTTTTCCCACAGGGGAGCTGCTGGGCTATTTGTGCTCAGGAGTTAAGTCACCTCATCGTATGCAAGCACAAGAGATGACAAGCCCCCTGTTTGTAATTTTCAAGCACAAATCATTTCAAAGTATGGCAACTTTGGCAAATTGTTGTCCTAGAAGTGATGGAGAACAGGATAAATCATTTCGTTGATGCATGTATGCGGCTTAATTGCAGTCATCGGATACATGAGCCAGTTCCTCAGTGATAACAACGAGCCCCATGGTGTCTCTGGGTGGAAAATACACAGCAGGCACTGAGTGACAAAGTGCTGCTAATCTCTCTATCCATTTTTCATTGTGATAGCTACTGTATACGCCTTGCTCCAGGGATCACCTGGGGCCTGGAAAAGAAGCAGAAGAGGAGGAGGGAAGTATATGTGGGTGGCACGTCAGACATTGAGGAAATAGGCTGATCTATATTACGTGCCACAGTAACAGCTGTTGAGACGCTAGAATCACACAAGTGGAATAAATACATTAACCTGGTTAGCTGTTGAAAATCATCCATGTGGAGTGTGTGTGTGAGTGTGTGTATAAACAGGATGCCTGCAAGTGCCACACATGCTAAATGGTTTGGGCTTCAGGCGCTTTTTGCTGCCAATGTGGTGCACAGTAAATGGAAAACTAAACTCAACAATGGATGCCTAACCAGCCATAGAAACCAATGGCTCACACTGTGTTTAGATTTTAGCTAATTACACACAATACCACATTACAACAAATTGGCATAAGTGATAGAAAAGGCTTCCCTGTTTAAATCAATTGCCCTGGAAGGTCAATTGGCTGAAACTGCACTGCTCATTTCCATAACAATAATATCAAACAGGTAATGGCAGCCATCAGTTAAGGTGTTCAGCAAGAAAGCATTTTCTTTTAGCTTCATTTTTTTCCCCTGTGTTTTCAAGGACCCGTACAGTTTTGATGTCCATTCACAAGCCATTACAAAAAATAACTGTACTTTAGTTAAATATGGTATGAAAATGAAATTTCAGCAAGTACAGTCTCTAATCATTGCTTTTCATATTCACAGCAATTGCATTAAAATCGCATTGAAATGATGCACAAAAGCATTGTTTTTCTTAAATAACAGCAAACAAAAAAGCCTTTGCAGCACTATTTTCTCCAGAAAATCTTAATCCATCCTGAAGGGTTCTCTCTTGTGAATTTAGCAGGAAGCACCACTCAAAGATTTTTATTTATGAATAAAATGTAGATATACGGTCATTTTGGCATCATGAATAAGGAAACTGTCCCTGTTTTGATTTTTAAATAGCCAAAAATGATAACTACAAATAGACTTTTCCAAAACTTAACAATTTCACTTAATTTCATGACTTTGACCTTATTTTGAAGGATCTTTCCAGGTTGTCTGTGAAGATTCTCAGGCATCCAGGTCGTGGTATCCAAGGTGTGTGTTTTTTCCTTCTGTTGATTGGACTGGAAATTTGGTTTGAAGACGTTTCGCTACCTATCCACGAAGCTTCTTCAGTCCTGCATAGGTAGTAAAACATCTTCAAACCAAATTTCCAGTCCAGTTGACAGAAGGAAAACCACACGCCTTGGATCTTTCCAGGTTTTCATGACTGATGGAATCCCACGCGATTGCATGCTGCCTGTCGTGTTTATATTTTCTGTGACAGTTTTGCTAAAGGCAGGTTAAAGAATGAATATGACATGTTACATACATTGCCAATGGATGAGTCACATCCATGTCAGATTCTTGCCTATGTTAGTTTAAAGGGCCTATACTGTGAAAAATCCACCTTTCCCTACTGCTTTTGAGGTCAATATAAAACTTTGTGGTGTAAAATAAAAGCTGTGAAAACATGGACTTGCTTAGTGTTGTCAGCACTGAAAAATCCTCACAACAAATTGGACAACAGGAAAAAAAACAAACCACTTTGAATACATTGTGTGAGTCGTAATGTCACAACTCTTGAAGATGCAGTCTATGATGTTGGGACTAGTTGGGGAAACTTACTAGTTTCCCCAACATCGTAGACAGCACCTTTAACCAATCATAGTCAACTTAAAATGCATTATTCTCACCTCCATGAGCCAGTAGCACCTAAATTTTACAACCAATTATAGTCGAGCTAAAATTACTTCCCACCCCCAACTGCAAACAATCCTGAAATGTTTTTTTTTTTTTAGTAAGTTATCAATGAAAAGTGTTGTTTACAATAGCCTTGTGTCATATTATGATCACAGGGCACCTTAAGAATGACCAATGGTTCAACCAGCCAGAGGGTATTCTATTGAAATGTGGGCATTTATGACAAGAAAAAAAAAAATTTACATCAACACATTATTTTGTCAACACTCACATATAATTTAAGTGTTACAATATGAGACCTTTAATTCTTATTAGCCCTGAGTAGCTAGACATTCGGTAACTGGGCTTTTGTAATAATTTGTAGATTTAGACAAGGCTGTGTTAATCTCAGGTCACAGAATACTACATCTCCATAACAGCCTGCGTGTTACCTACCACCAGTGTCAGGGAGATGCAGGTAAGTCACCTGTGACATCTTGTTTTACTGCAAGGGACAGTGGTCTGCTTCTTCTCATGATAGAGAAAATGACAGTACAAGGCGTTTTACAGCACGCCATTAGGCTCAGGCAGCCAGACAGTCCCCTTTAACGCAGACACCTTTTATCTATACATGTACCCTTTTCAAATGTCCAGGTTTTCTGACAAGGATAGGAGATGTCATATCATATGACACTTAAAAATACACCTACAAGTAATAAGTTAAAACCTGAAAGCAACATGGGTCAGTGAAAGTAATTTGGTCAGGAGGACAGGAGGTTTTCAGTAACCTGCATGGGGAACACATGAGACACTTGTGACAAGAGCAGCCTGTGGTAGAAATCAACACGACAGGCAGGCCATGAAAAATGTATTAGCTCAATGTTGCTTCTTTCCCCTGAAGGTAATATGGTTTCACCTGAGGTATGGTGCAGCTGAGTGGTTGGATCGATTGCAGGCTGCTTGTGTGTGCGCTCCCAACTCCAGGGTAACAGGTCAACATTATTGATGGGACTATTTGTGGCTTTGTGGCGTTTACCTTTATTATGCGACACTTGCTGTTGTTAAAGACTATTTTTACTGCTCTGTAAAAGAAGGTACTTTCAAGTGGGACCTGAGGAGTAAATATACTGTATGATGTGTGGGCTAGATTTCAATTATTTTCTCTGTTTCTTGAATCTTTTTAGCATTGACAAACATAACAGAAGCCTAGAAGGTTTGTCACAGAGCCTCAGATCTACAGACAGAGTCATACAGTGTGGTACAGCAATAACTGAAAGACACTTTAATATACTGATGTAGCAGTGAATAAGCTCTATACTGATGCTTTCCCCAGAGTGCCCGTAATACATCTTGCAGGATTTGAAACTGGGGCCAGAGTTTCACTTTCTTAACAAAGTATCTTTAAGTCCAGTGATTTCAAAACTGTTAAAACCTGCCAATCCTGTTTATTCTCAGTTGAGACATCTGGAAAGCCACTGTTCATTTACCTTCTGCTCTTTAATGACAAATCTTTGTGAAGTAGTACAGTGGTCCCTCATTTATCACGGGGGTTACGTTCTAAAAATAGCCCGCGAAGTAGGAAAAAAACTATGGAAAAAAACGCAGTCCGGCTAATGCATGAGTCGCACAACGAACGCGACGCCAGACCGTAGTGATCTCGTTAGCCGGGGCACCACCGTATTTGTTTAAGGCTGTAAAACCCCTCACTACACTATTCTCAGACAGGCATTAACATTCTCTCACATTTCTTATTTAAAAACACTCAAAATTCAAACCTTGTATATTTTAAATACAAAATAAGTACAGTATTATAGAACTGAAGATCAGGCCCATACATTTGTTTGAGAAACAAACGCTTTCCTACCAAAAAAAAAAAAAATTATATATATATATAAAAAAAATAAACACGATGGCCTCCAGAAACAAATTTAATTTCAACCATCAACCTACGAGGCTGGACACAAGAAACTACCAAGTGACCCACGCATCACAGCCCCCCCCCCGCCGTGCCTCCACAGCGACCCCCTCCAATGAAGGCCCTCATCGACATTGCAGGCCTCAGGAGAGAAAACCCGCAAACACACAGCACTTCAAGTCACGCTGCCAGCGAGCAAACACCCGTGCAAGTCCGGCAAAGCTAAACAAACTCTGCACTGCACAGCACAGGAGACCGACTGACAATGGCCTTAGCCAATCAGACACAGAACACAATGCGCGGTCATACGCTGTATAAAAATGAAAATTGCACTAAAAAAATCCGCGAAACAGCGAGGCTGCGAAAGGTGAACCGTGATATAGCGAGGGACCACTGTACATCAGTTCATGCAGTGTATCATGGATGAAAGATGCATTTGTTCCAGCATTTCAGTGTTTATTTCACCATCCTCACCATTACAGTTGTACAGTACGTCCCACATTAAAATACAACACATTAATAAAGGTTCTACGGCAATAGCCATGTATGGTACGTAGTGCAAATTAATACAGATCCAAAGAGTTAGCTCACAACATGTTTGACATTAATACAACTACATACTTGACAAATGCTGCCAAATTATAAATTATGTGTAAAGAAAAAAAAAGGCTCTTTTGTGAATATTAACATGCAATATATGTACAAGACCACTGCTTTATGTGTGGTTATATAAAAAAGTCATACTCCAACAGGAATGTAGGTCTTGATTCCCAAATGCCAACTGCAGATCTAAAGAGTAGCTATAATATGATGCGTCCTTAACAGGCAATGTTTGTTGTCCACGATATTCTGCCATTTCCACAATGAAAATCCATTTAAAAACCTTCAGCCACATAAGTCTACAAGCGGTGCGTCTCATAACCAAAAGACAGAATTACTAGGTAGAATGACCTAAAAAGAAAGCTGTGAGAATTCATCTAAGCTTAAACAGAGGTGAGAAAGACCAGAGTGAAAAAAAAAAAAAAAAAAACAACATTTAAAAATATCCCAAATCCACCCTCTTGTCTCTGAACTTGCTTCTGGCCTTGGTCCGAGCTTTGAAAGCAGCCGAGTTATGGAGATGCTGGTAAGGAGACAAGAGAGTTTATACAAATAACTGAAGCTACAAAAGATTTTTATTCCATGAAAAAGACAAGGAAAAAGTGAGAGCTTACCCTTTCAAAGCGAGAGATTTTCATAGCCTTCATCGTTGCAGAATCAACCAACACAGGTGGTCCCAGTTCAAACACATCTCTGATGAATTCATTTGCCTAGATGTAGCAAAGTCAAAAATAATTACATAAATAGACTGCACAAGGGCATGACAAATTAGGCTAACCAGTTCTCAAACTGTGCTCTGAAATGTTCGTGCCATCTCTTCACCTGTGAAATGTTGTACATTTCCCCACACCTGCCATCTACTTCAGAGAATCCTTGTTTTGTTTCATTAGAGGTACTGCATCTCCCATAGGATTGACATGTCAGTTTCCCTTAACAGATATTTAAAAACATGCACACCTGGAGGTGGTAGTTCATCCCAGAGCCTACAAACTCTCTGAAGGTATCGTACATCCTCTTTCTGACCCAGCTATCAATGGCCATGCGCTCTGTCCCAAAGCGAATGGTCTCAGACTGGAAGTCTCCATCCTGAAACAAGATTGCAAAGGAGGTTCCTCTCCAGTGTAAATACCAGTCCAGTAAGAGGCAAATTTTAAAACCTGTACTGTCAAGACTTGGGTAAATTCTCACCTCAACAGCTTTCAGAACATCTCTAAAGACAGACCGCTGCTTTCTCTTGTCTGTTTTGGCTCTGTGCTTGTTGCAGTCTGTTGCCAGTGCATTCAGCTTATCACACAATTCATCCCAGTCATCAAACTCAAAGTCCTAAGAGGGAGACAAAATGAAGTAACACCGCCAAAACCTTGAACATAGAATTGCTTTTGTGTTCAGAAGATTCAAAGCACTTGCTAATACAGTTTATTCTTTTTGTATTACACCTTGCTATAGGAAAGACCAGGGGGCATTCTAGAAAGCAGGTACCACAGACTGAGTCTATTACGAGTTGACTTACTTTGAGGTGAGAAACTGAGTATTCAGTTCCAGAATTGCTGCTCTGAGTTAGTTCAATCAATCCTGAGTATGATTACCCAGAGTTAGGCACGGACACAAAATACAATTAAAAAAAATCCATCATCAATGGCGCCCTGATCCTTGGATTCACCATGGCAACAGCAGACAGTATACACGCAGTACACATGGGAATATGGAAAAAAGGGAACACTGTTGCCACTGCTAAGGAGAGGGAAGCAACGTGGGGGGGGGGTGGTTGTTGCCCGAGTCGGTGTGTATGGTGGATTACACTAGTCCACTGACTTAATATTGAACACTGCAGCAGGTGTGAAAATATTGATGACTGAATAAAAGCAAGTGTCTTACAGAAAACCTACTAGCGATTCAGACTGTGTTCACAGAGTAAGTTACCCCGATAACAGACTCATGGTTTGACATGCCTCTCTTTCTAGGACAGAAAACCCAGAGTCTCCCCAGTTTCAGGGTTAACATAAGAGTTTACACACAACCCATTTTCTGAATACCCCCCAGATGCAAACTTACAGTGTCCAGGTCTCTGGCCAGCTCAAAAAGCAGGGCTATGGTCTCCCCTGCAGCAATTCTCATGTTGACATACTCATTCTCCAACAATCTTGGCAGTTTAGGCAGGTGTCTGAATAATACAAAACACACACAACTTAATACCATGTAACTGATATAAAATTAAGTACCGTAATTGGTCAGGGTTGACCAGGAGTCTTACTTGCGCAGAACATCTTTAAGCTGGCTGGCAGCACAAATTGTGAGCAACAGTGCCCAGGACCGCAAGGCATTTGTGTGGAGCTGGCTCATCTGTGGACTGACTGTAGGACAGGTACCATCCGCCCGCGCATATGACCGTGTAAACAGGTTTTCAAAGCATTCCATGGTGGCATGAACATCCTAAAGCAGGAAACAACATTGGTACTTTAAATTACAGAGTTTATAGTGTCCTTGCCAAACACAGAAAAATAACTTAAAAAGGAGCTGTGAGTCAACAAGCTCATGTTATGAGAGCCAGATTTCCGTTTCATCACCAGTTCAGCTCGTCAGGCCTGTTGGCATCATGAATCTTAAGACTGGCTAAGAAATGTCACCGCTGCTCGAGTATGAATATATAACTGACAAGTGTTGTAAAGGCAAAACACAACTGCTTTTGCCCTCAAGCCAGGTGTCACAACTAAACACTGGGAGATCAAGAAACTTACCAAAATGTCATCTTCTGCAACTAAAGTACAAAGGCCCAAGCTTGTTGCTACCTATTATAGACACAGAGATGGTTTTCAGTTGACTTTACACAGTGGCGTAAAGATACAGTCACACAGATAGTGATCAGTGACAGCATTTTCAATAAAATTTCAGGTTTGCGATATTTAATAAATGAATCAACTATAACTCAAGTATCAGGTACTCACAGCCTGTCTGGCTTGTATGTTGGCTGATCCATCTGCCAGGATGTTTTTAAAGATGGGTTTGAGGGTCTTGAACACTTCCTCACTCTCAATGCCTGAGCCCAACTGGATACACAGTAAACATGCTAAAGAAGCAGCTGCCCGCTGCTCCTCACCTTTGCCTGACAGCAAGAAGGGTGGGAATTAATGCAAACATAAATTCTAACTTCCACTTCTGTATTTTTACTCAAGTATTATTTCTTGAGCCAGGCTTTGATTTAAGTATATAAAGTTCAACTTATAACGGTAATTTGACAAAATGCAACAATTGCTAAAATTAGATGTTACAATAACTTCAACAGCTCTACAGCTCTACAAAGACTTCATTGTTTTTCTTCTGCCACCAATGCATAATATATTTCCCCGGGTACCTTTCTTGAGGCATCGTTCAATGCTGTCTGTGATGGTCATCCTCCTTTCCGAGATGAACTCGTACAAGATCCGTGTGGCCATGGCTGTCTTAAGCCCATCCAGTGCCCCTTGCCTGGTTTTGGCACTGTGGAAAATTATACATTAATCTAAAATGTAGTACGCAAATAGCATGAAACACTTAAGATGTGCCATTATCAGTGTTTAGTTTTGGTAAGCAACTTTATCTTGTGTTATTAAACTGAATCCTTCTGTAGCAGCCTTCATGCAACAATATGATGAGTTGTATGCAAACTGTTGGTATGTTTACCTCTTGTCCACTGTGCTGTCTATGAACCCCTTCAACTTGTACTGGAAATCTTCCAGGGCTGCATCCTCACTAGCCTCTCCACCTGCCAAGATGTGGTAGATGAACACTTATGCTTGCATAAATATGCAAGTTACTCATTTTGAATGCATTACATTTTTCTTTGCAAGGTCCTAGAACTTTGATGGGGACATTGAGGACAATAAGCATTGTTATTTTAATTCAACTGCCCAGAGGAACAATTAAAAAAAAAAAAAAAAAGTTAAATAACTAGCACATCAGTCTCATGATAAACATTTACTGGGCACAGGCAGACTTACAGGGACAATGACAATCTATTGATTGAAATTTTTATTCAAAGTTTACACACCTTCATCTGCTACACTGGTGGCATCACTGAAGCTGCTGCAATGACTGAGCGTCTCAATGGAGGCATCCTCATCACTGAAAGGCTGTGCATTTCCATGCTGCCCCCCTGAAAATATAAGACAGAAACATATTTCATGATAATGAAACAATTCTAACTTGATTCATTTCATTGAATTAGTTTAAATTAACACTAAAGCAAAGCCATTCCTCCCCATTATGCAACGCTAGTTCTACACAGGTACTGTAGTGAATGGTGCTGTTATCTAATCTATGTCCTGTACACCTAGTCCCATTGGTACTTGCATTATCCCCTTTGAAAATGCTATATGTTCTCAAGGTCAAGGCCAAACCACCCACTTGCAGTGTAAATACAACAGGGTGCTAAGGTCACTGAGACATGATTAAACAGAAGCATGTCAACATGACAAAATTTGACAATCTGACACAGCAATTGGAGTCAGAACTGAAATACTTCTCTTCAAAATAGACAAGGATGGTTTGATAGCATTCTTTAACTGTAAGAGAATACAGCAATAGGTTACAGAAAGCAAAGAGGAAGCAGGTGTACTTTGCTAACAAAGTCCAAACAGGATGGGTCTGGTACAGGCCCTTTCATTGTTCCATATCACAATGCTAAACCTATTCTTGATGCAGCAACAGTGGAAAAGATGAAGCCGTTTGACTTCAATAACAAGGAATTAAGGTGCCAAGACGTTAAATTATTGACCATATGAGGTTAACTCAAGCTAAACAGCACAGCAAAGAGAAAAAAGGCCAACTGTAAAATCATTCAGGGAAAAAAAACAAAGCTTTATTTTTTCAAGGTCTTATGGCATAAGAGTCCTAACTTTGACCCGAGTTTGTGGAATCAAGGACAAGACAATTTTACACTTCAGGCCAAAACAAAATGGTCTTGACGCTCACCTGTTACAACAATAGGTGCCCGAAATTTTCTAGAGTGTGAGCAGAACAGGTTCCCTGTAGACCAAGTGCAACAATGACATACTCAATTAATTTTAGGTACTCTGATATTTATTTTTTTGGTTCGACGCTAGCGAATATATCATGTGTTACACCAAGGCCTCATCAGGGAAACAGCCCCCTCTATGGTAGGATCCTGTAACCAGACTGAATAGCAGTCTCTCCCGTGACCTGAAATAACCTCCGAAATACACGCGACCAAGTCTACCGTTGTGTATAAGATCTGCTTCTCATGAGCATCTATGACAGTTACTGCCACAATACCAACTAACCAGGCCCTGTAGTAGGCAGAGTCGTACACATTTTTGTGCATAGGTTATTTCTACGTGTCTGGTGTTGACGTGGACTTTTCTTTCCTCGACAGCTGATTTCACAAAACTGGGCGCCGCCTCTTTCCCAGGCCGGTCTCTGGAGTCCAAAACGTCCCCCTTCATTGTTTAAAAATAAGACTTCAATAATAACCGGTGCTTAAATCGGTTACCGGGCTTTATACGGTACTTTAATGTGTGCAAATGTTACTCATTAGTAGCTAACGCATATTTACTGCGGCCAGATAACAGAAGATGCCCCACTTAAAAGTTTCAGCGGTTAGCGATGTGTTGTGTAAAACCGCGAGTGGGCAGTCAGAAAAAAAAAAACACAATTACAAATCTGTCAAACAGCTGCAAAAGACATCAAAACCGATAATGTCTAACGTAAGCAGGCAGAGATTGTTAGCTAACGTGAGGTTGAATAGTGTTCAACTATTGTACGATTAGAAACTAACGTACAGAATGAACGTCTTATTTATTAGTATGAACACATTTATTAGCTAAAACTTAAGTAACAAAAAGCCAGGCAGATATGCATTATCGTATGGTGACGGATAGGGACACGTTTTCCAAACAGTGATGCTTTGTGTGAAGACGGCTAGGTTAGCTAGCTTTGTTTTTTCTCAGGCCGGCCTCGAACGTTTGTAGTCCGGAGTGCGAACAAATTCAACGCATTCAATTGACGAGCTGACACGAAGAGAACTACAACTACCATCAGGACGGATAGGGAAAACAAGCAGGGCCATAAGCAAAGCAGCCGCCCGGATACTTACCCCTGCTGTTCTTCTTCTTAGTCCTTGGCATTTTCTTACAGATTAATGTAAAATTTGATCAAAAATCAGCCAATACAAGACCAGCTTTTATTGTATTGTCTCGTAAACTGAAAATACTCCCGCGACACAGTAGATAAAAAGGAATTGAAAGCGATCTTGGAGATAGACTTTTGGCCGAGACGATACATTTTTCCCTCACAAACCACGGCTGCGTAAGAACAGGGCCGCTCAGACAATTTATACCGGCAGACATGTCACGAGGAGGTTTCCCGGCATCGCGGGCCAATCCGGGGAGAGGAACAAGCATCGCGTGTGTCCGTGCGTGATGCAGTTATCATGAAGCGCGGACTTTTTTGGTTACTATGGTACTTATGATGAACATGTGATATAAGTAATTCTCGTGAGTAAATGTGGGTGATGGTGTTTTTCTTTATTTAAGTTAAAACAATCCGATTTAATTATTTTATTTAATTATTTAAGTTTAATTAAATTATTATTTAATTAGTTAAGTTTACAATCTGAAGAGCCATTTATGGACAAAAAGAATAGTGTCTGGAGCTGCAAATTATATTCAAACCATACAGTCTATGATTCAAACCCTTTACGTACCACCTGATATATGATGCATTCACTTAGCAAGCAACACATAAACACCAATTTGGTATTATTTCCTTGATTTCGCTATTCATTTTTTTATTTCTTCATTTTTATTATTTTTTCAATTTTGTTTTTCATTTTGGTGATTATTTCACTTGCTTTTGTTCTTTTTACCTACTTTTTGTTCATTCTGCAGATTACTTGGTGAATTTTTGTTCATTTTTAAAATTTGAATTGATTTTTGTGAATTTTAATTTCCCTGGTTATATTTGTGAAATTTTAGTGGATTATTTTCTTCAATATTTTTGTTCATTTTTTGTTAATTTATTATTAACATTTATTATTCATGTAATTTTTTCATGAATATCTTTTTCATCCATTTTTATTCTGTTGATTTACTATTTTAGTCATTTTTGTGATTTGTGTTCATTTTCTTGATTATTGTACCCAGGTTTGTTTTAATTGTGTAAAATTTCTATTTACATACAGTATAAGAAGTTTGCTTATTTCTGTTCCTTTTTCATCTATGTTTATTATTGACCATTTTCTGTGTTGTATTGTTCATTCCTGTTCATTTTTTGATTATTTTGTATACTGTATTATTATTTTTTAGATTATCAGTTTTCCATAGTTTTTGTCATTCTGTACTTTTTTTCTTTTTTGTTGACTTAGTGCTTCTTTTGTTCATTTTGATTTATTATAATATGTTATTTCTATCACTGGACAAAAACTACAGGAGCCAGTGAGCTAAAGAGCTGCATTTGTTGTAGTAGCATTAACAGAAATGACTCTGCACAAACTACCCCAAAAAACTGATGGTTTAAACTTCAAAGCACACAAAGAACACAAGAAATGGCACAAAGTAACTCTTGACAAGCACACCTGTGAACTGAAAACTGTTTGGACTGACGATAAGATACAAAACTGTATTAATGTACAAAATTGTATTAATGTACTATTTTGAAAATAATAAAAATAAAGAGAAACACGAAAGAAAAAGGTGCATCCATACCTTTGACTGGTGATTTCAATTAATTTGTTAATATACGTCATTTCTCATATTCAGATATTCAACATACCAAATAAAGAAATACAACAGGGGTAATTCATTGCCTAAAATGAATCCAAAATAATTAAAACCTTGAAACATCGATTGCCAGAAGTGAGTGATAAAATTCTTGAGAAGTTTAAAAAATGTAAACACTGTTTTGTTTAAAGATGGGATTTTAATGTTCTTGTCTTCATTGTCTTGAACAGATGAAATATTTAAAGAAACTGAATATACTTGAGTGTGTGAACAAGCCTGAACTGAAAATTTGTGACCGCTTCAGACAGCACTAGGTCATTTATATATCACTAACAGAACCACATGGATTAAGGATTGCTAAAGGAAACCTTATTTAGAGCCTGAAAATCCAGGTTCTAAATACAGAGCCATGCAGCCTCAAATATCGGTATGCCACTGTATCTTTGGTCTGTACACAGAGCATCCATTTTGTTCACAAAGACCAGAGAATACTGGATGGTTTGGCCATAATCTGCATTGTCACTATATTCATGTTACTGTTATACCTGGTCCATTCCTCATCTACTAATAATTTATTCCTGTGATGCTGTTGACTTCTGGTAGCAGTCATCTTACATATCTGCCAAGCAACATGCTTCCTGAAGGCTATGGCTAGGATCAAATGAGTGACATTCTGTGAAGCAGCATACTGTGTTTTATTACTTATCATACACTATGTACCTTGAAAACCACTCTAGACTGAAAAAAGAGTGCAATTATAGTCAAATTGTTGAATTTAGAATGCAATATTTCCAATTTTGCTATTATAATTTGTGTAGGTTCTGACCATAGTATCTTGAAAGAAATGTACAGTAACTCCACAATAATTACAAATAAAAAAAACAATAATAATGATAACAAATAATAGTTCTGCTACTGCAACTAGTAGTAATAATAACACTATAGTAATACTAATGCAAAGAAAACAATAATCCAGATGTGCATACACACACACACACACACACACATATATATACAGTGGTGCCTCAGATAACGACGATAATCCGTTCTGGCGTCACGGCCTGGATCCGAATCAGTTGTTATCCGATGCAACTTTTTCCATAAAAATACATGTAAAATCAATTAATCCGTTCTGGACCCAC
>JAQQAE010003997.1:0-15071 GCA_029823295.1 Pseudamia nigra | reverse complement strand
TATATACAGAAATAATGTGAATTTTCAGGTCTTAATTTCCACAGACATTTTATCTAATTTAATTTTGATGTTTTGCATCATATTTTCTTGATGTCAATGTCTATGTTACATTTCTGATATTTTAAAGCTAGAACGGGTCTTTGGTCTTTGTACTGGACTGTATCTGTGGGCAAATGTAGGTCTGTTCACTGCAGAAGATTTTGTTAGTTTCGGATCAATTTTTGGGTTACTTTGATCGTTTTTCTTCATTTTGCAGCAAATTCTGCTCAATTCTTCATGTTTTGCTGGCCATTGTATATTTTATTTTGTTAATTTTTTTAGTAAAATTGTCAATTATTTGCTCAATTTTATTCATGTTGATTATATTTCTGTCGTTTCATTTTGGAGGGTATTTAATGTTCATTTGTGCATCACTGTAGCCATTTTCTTCACTATTTACTTTATTTTTGCTCATTTTATTCATTGTTATTATGATTCTTCATTGTTTGGGTCATTTTGATAATTCACTTTGTGAACATTTGTGGCTTACCTTAATCATTTTTGTGAATTTTCTTGACTACTTTTATTACTTGTTAATTTTTATTTATTTTGTTATGACTTTGTTTATCTAACGCTAATTTTCGTTTCTTATTTTTATACATTTGAGTCACATTTGGATTCAGTTACAGTAATAAATGTAGAAGTTACAATAATATGCTTTTTGTTTTTTTAGTAAAATTGTCTCCAAAAGGCCAGACTCCTATAGACAACCTGCACGGAGATAATGAAATAATTACCTTGGTACTGGTATTAAAAGGAATAGTGTACTGTGTGTGTGTGTGTAGAATACTTACAGTACTCGATGCCCAGGATGATGTCTCTGAAGTACAACCTCGCCTGCTCCTCTGAAAACGGGTTGTCAGTGGGAACTTCCATCACCGGACTGAAAATCCACATGGACGCAGAAAGAAAAGCAGACAAATACACAAATTATGGATCATGTGAAACATAGAAGTACAGAGCCCCCGAAGTCCCAAACAGTGATATATATCATTCCTTGTTCCCACAACTTATTATCTTGCGCAAATGTGATCTCTTGTTGGATAGTTACCTATTAATTTAGTTTTTTAAGGTATATCAGGACTTCAGCTGCACACAGACACTATACAATGGAAAGAACATAACTAATTAAGTTCTATTTTCATCTTGGAATTTTACAGCTCTTGCACATACTGTAGACAACATTAAAATGCAGATAAATATCCTTTTCCTGACAAGATATTATCTTGTTCAAACCAGATATGTCGTTTACTCAAGATAAATAACATCTTCGCAATTAGATACATAATTCGTGGGAACAAGGAAAAAAAATAGCACTGCTTGGGACTTGAGGGGCTATGCTGGTTTCAGGATTAATAATGGAACTATAAACCAAACACACATTTTGACCATGTTGCTACAAACATACACTGCCTATAAAAAGTATTAAGCCCCTTGTATTGTTCCACCATTTATTGCATTATAAATTCAGTCACCATCAATATAGTTAGACTTTTTTACAAGAATTTACAAAAGCAAAAGATTCATATCAAAGTGATTTCTATGACTTAATGCTAATAAAATTAAAAAATAAATATATATTGGAAAAAAAGTGACTTCATAAGTATTCAAACCTAAAGTCTCAAGCTCTTTCAATCAGGGATGAACAACTTTTTTCAAGTGGACTGAGGTCTGGGCTTGGACTCGACTACTCCACAACATTCACTGTATTGTCTATCAACCAGTTCTGTGTAGTATTTGCTGTGTACTACTGGAAAATAATTCTTCTTCCATGTTACAGTTCCAACGAATCAGATTATCTCCTAGTATCCCCCTTCAATTTGCTGTTTTCATTCTACTCCGTCCCATTCCCACTCTTCCAGGGCCTCCGGCAGAGAAGCATCTCCACAGCACGGTGCTACCCCCACCATGTTTCACCGTGGAGACGATCCGTTTATGATGATGCACAGTGTTCAAACACTGCATCTAGTGTGATGGACAACCTCAATTTTGATCTGATCAGATTCCAGAACCCGCTTCTCGTTTGGAGCCCCCACATGCCTTCTGGTGAACTGTAGTGGAGATTTAATCTGAGCTTTTTTCTCCCATTAAGTTTTGGCTTTTGGAGAATATGGCAACAGTTACTGTTTGCACAGATTCTTCGTCTCAGCAGCTGAGGCTTTGAGCTGGTTCAGAGTCGTCGTAGGCATGTCGGTGTCCTCCCTCATTCATTCACCATGTTGTCTTTAAACCTTTACTGCGTAGTTTTTGCTGTATGCTTCAGTCATTGTCTTCCCAAAAAATAATTATTCTTCCACGTTACTGTTCCCTTGTTGAATGGAACAGGTTATCCTCTCCCTAAAGTTTGTTTTCATTCCACCTTCTACCCTTACAAACCTTCCATGGTCTGCTGCAGAGATGGATCCCTTCTTTACGGTCTGTTTATGATGATGTGTAGTGTTCAAAGTCAAAATCTAGTATCTCATGAGACCCAAGTTTCTCATCAGACCCATGAATCTTCTCCTAGTTGGAGTTCCCCACATGCCTTCTAGTGAACGCTAGTGGGGATTTAATCAGATTTTTTCACTCATTTTGCCCTATAAAGGTTTGACTGGTGAAGAACTTGGCCACAGTTACTGTTTGTACAGTTTCTTCATCTTAGCAGCTGAAGCTGTGAACTGGGTCACAGTCATCATAGCCATCATGAATCTCCTTCTTGTCCGGTCTCAGTTTGTGAGGACGGTTTGCTCTAGGTAGATTTACGCTCATGTCATAATCCTCCAACTTATTAATGATACTTTAACTGAACTCTGGGGATATTCAGTGACATGAAAAGGGTTTTCTATCCATAGCAGGACTTATCTTTCATCTTCTTAGTTGATGCCAGCTACAGTATATGAATTCACCAGTGACTGGACCCTCCAGACACAGGTACTAGTATCACTTAAGACACAATCAATGCTCTCAGATTATCTCCGTTTTACACATATGAGACCACCCGAACCAGTCAGCTGGACCTCTGTTGATTTAGGTCAGTCATGCTAAAGGAGGGGAATACTTATGTAATCATTTTCCATTACATAATTCTTAACCTA
Organism: Pseudamia nigra; assembly: GCA_029823295.1. Classification (NCBI taxonomy): domain Eukaryota; kingdom Metazoa; phylum Chordata; class Actinopteri; order Kurtiformes; family Apogonidae; genus Pseudamia; species Pseudamia nigra. The sequence goes on along the minus strand of JAQQAE010003997.1, from coordinate 11,958 downwards.
CTGACATTCATTCATAGATAACTATTTTCACTTTGACATGAAAGAGTTGTTTCTTTTTTTCTAGATTCTTGCCAAAAGAAAGTCAAATTATTTTGAAAATGATTCAATTAATATTACAATAAGAGGTGGAAACATACAAGCGGAGGGTGTGTGTGTGTCTGTGTGTGTGTGTGCGTGTGTGAGTACTTCTTATGGGCAGTGTGTTGAAGCAGCCATGGAATTAATGATATTAGGAAATACTGAGCTGCACTTTATGTAAAAGGAAGCTGGAGTGAATTACGTTATCAGCAGTAGCTGTATTAATCATCTTAACAGTGTGTCTTCTTCCTCCCAGTGGCATCAACAGGTTCTTTCATTATGTAAATGCTAACAAATTGAGCATGTCTTACTGTTAAAAGACAAATAGCACCTATTTACCAACATATGTGAAATATCAGCTGCATTCTTCCACCCCATTTGCTTGACAAAAAAAATCTCAGATCGTTATATCTTCATAAATTTGCAGAGGCGTAGGTGCAACGGCTCACGCGTCAGGGCATTTATAAGGCTGACTGCCACTGCAAATAACTGTGAAAGCATAAGAACATTACGAATCCCTTTGAAGCTCTGTCAGCTCGAAGTCATGCAGGAGGAACACTGCACAGACTGAGGCAAGCACAGAGGGATGAAGAAATGAGGAGGTGAAGGTAGACCAGCGGAAAGGGATACAGTTTGAATTATTGAAAAGAGAACGTGTACTTGACTCACCCTTTACACATCAGCTCAAACACTGTCAAAAGAGGAAGAAGGGAGAGGGAGATAAGAACACAAAAGATGAAATAATTTATTAATCCCTTCGGCTCAGCTTGGTCACTGCTGCCACTGGAGCAACACCCCAGCAGCACATTAATATCACTTCATTGTCTGGGGCATTAAATTAGCTGAATGTGCCACGTTAAGCAGATAAAGACGTTGACGTTTCACACTGACAGGCATCCTAGCAGTGACCTGGCAGTGCTGATGGAAAGTTTCTGCATAATGTGGGAGCCTGAAGGAACTGTGCAGAGAAAGCCAGGAATGATCTGAATTATGAATACATTATTTGGACAATTGTTTGTGGCATATGTGCAGGGTGCTGTGGGCAGAGAGAGGGCAAAAATAGAGAAAGACTAGGAAAATATGTTCTGCTTACCCATGTGAAGGTTGTCCTCTGCAGGATCATCCAGCACCTGCAACATAATCACAAAGAATGACTTACGACAGTTAAAAACCTCTATGTGAACTGGGAACAAAAAGAAATTTGTACTCTTTCATTTAAGCAGCTCACAGCTTGCATTCAGGGCCATGTTTTTCTTTCCTTAATAGCCTCTTTTTCTTTGAAGGTTATTGAACAGGCAAACTGATGCATTGTGACACTCCTCTGCCTTCTCCATCTTTATGAAAGCTGCTCTTTATCTTTGATTAATAGGCTGGCAGCTGTAAGTGAAAACTCAGACTGTACATGTTTTCCTGCTGCCTACAAAAGCCAGGTTAGTGAAAATAACAGATCACTCTTGACTGTATCGCTCAAACTGTAATATGTGTTTCAACAAACAACGGTACTGCCTATAGGCTCTCTTTAAATGCATCATCCTGTTGAATATCTACTGTCATCATGTAGACCAGGTGTCGGCAACCTTTACAAACTAAAGATCCATGTTTGGACAGAGAGAAAAAAAGAAACAAGCCATGAATCACCAAATCCCCCGCCGAAGGGATTTTTATTTTACAAAAAAATGTACAGTGAAAGAAAAATTCACTGTCAGACCCTATCAGTCTTCAAGGTCATGGTCCAGATCAGGTCATGTGGTATACTGGGTGTTGTCACTCGGCACCTTGTAAACCCTAGGGGTTGTGGAGATATAAGTAGGAATGTCAGGAGGGATGGAAGTACGGAGGGTGGCTGTTTCTTCGTCCCCCTTTGGGGCCGATTAGCATCAGGGATAATAAGTGTCTAAAGCCGCAAATAGTATTACCACGACATATAACACATGTTTGAGATGGCAACATGTTAACACCAATGTGGTCATCATTTCATTCTATTTTCATTTCATTTTGGTGTTATATAAATATTTTTGCTCGTTTTTGTTCTATTAAATCGATTATTTTGTTCACTTTTGCTCTTCTTGTTTGGGGGGCAGGGTGACAAAGGCTTTTTCATTTTATTTATTTTATTTTATTTATAGTACTATGTTAATCCCTTGCAGGAAATTGATCTTTTTGCTGCATTAACGGCGCACAGTGCATGGTGTTTCAGTGCAGGGGAAACCGGAGTACCCACACGCAAAAAACATTTTCACTCTCTAAGTTATTTACTTTTTGTATGATACTAATTTCATTTGCAGCTGTTCGTAAAAGAGACTAGTCTGCCAAAAGGTGTGTGCTGTTGACATATAGAACAACTAGTTAGAATATTCTATTATAATAAAAATAGATGAAGACTTTTTTGTGGATTACAAGAATAAAATCTTAAAAAGAGAGAAACTAATTTCCAAGAAACAAGGCCTTTTCATTCCTTTGAAATATTTTTTTAATTGAAGTCTTATCAATAAAACCAGTGACTTATTTAAATAAAAATAAGTTGAATTGTGGAGAAAAATGTCTCTCTGCTGGGATAACACCCAAACCATTGTTACTCAATAAATCTAACTCAGTATTACTTTTCTAACAAAACAGTGTTGAATAAGGTTCAAATTCTTCACAAACTGGTTTATTTCAAAGAAACAAGCCTTTTTCACCCTCATCAAATTACTGATTTTGCATTTGGAACAACTGGAAAAACTAGCGCCTAGTTTGCTTTAATAGTTGAAGCACAGAGGAAAATAATCCTCTGCTGTGACAATAACTGCCATTATTGTGGATTATTATTCATTAAATGTTGCTCAGTATTAGTTGAAATATATCATAAAGACAAAAAAAATAGACATATCTATTTATACATCTATAATTTCTTAAAATTGGGATTACCTTACAGCTGAAAAACTGTGTTGGACAGTTACAGTACATCTTTAGAAAAAAGACATTTTCCAGAGACAAAGAAAAAAGACATTTTCCAGAGACAAAGCCTTTTTCACTTTCTTCAAATTACTGTTCTATGTTGAACTAATTCCATTTGTAGCTGCTGGAAATAAAAGTGTGTTGAAGTCAAAAGAAAATTAATCCACTGCTGAGATAATACCTGAACCACTGTCTTAGATTGTATTAAATCTAACTCAGACTGAATATCTTATGTAGAGAAAAACAGATACTTTCTTGTGACATCATTTCTCCAGTAAAAATAAGGCTACGATCTTTAAAAAGAGAAAGACAAATTTGCCAAAAACAAGGCCTATTCATTCTCTTGAAATGACTTTTTTTGCATTGGAGGGCTCTTATTTGTAGCTGTTAGAAAAGCTAGAGACTAGTTTACATTAAAAGGCAGTTGAAATAATAATGCATCACTAGATTTATGTGTACAATCACAGGTGTAGTTTGTGTTGTATGTAAATGACCACTCATATCTTGTCCCTTATTATCTTTTAATGAATAACCCAACTTAATCAGTTATAAAATGAATGTGTGGCGCTTATGTATTCACATGGACTGGTCTATTGTGTCTCTGCCGCTGTAACGGTGGTGGGTCGGAACCTGTTTGAGGTGTAACAGGTGGACATGTGGCTCCTGTGGTTTCTGGTCGACCAGGTCAAGGCTGGTCTGCTGTTGTTCTTCTGGGCAAATAACACTGGTGTAAGTGCACTATTCTGGTGTGATGAACATTTCTTGCTCTGACAACTTGTCTGGTGGTCTGCCCCGCCTCCAGCATTCCAATGGCACAAACCTAGTTAGGGTACCCCAGTCATGGCATTCTTAAGCTGGACGTACGTAGAGAATCGAGACTGATCTCAACTCGGCTCTATGAGTCCAGTCGTCTGCTGCTCACAGTTTAACGCACCTCACACACAGCTGCCGATTGCCACCACGACTCACGTCTGGTAACTGGCGCCACCAATCGACAGTAAACATCGATTGCATCGTGCCACCTATTGTCTAGAGGCCCAACCATTATAAAAGTCACAATGTTATGACCGCTGCACATTGCCGAGACTGAGTCCTGGTGATTCAACATGTTGAAGCGTCACGATTTCTGTCGGGACGTCGTTAAGGCTGAAAAGTCTGGGTTGGGAACCATCGCACATCAAGCAGATTTCCAGTTGGGTTGGGATGAGGTGAGTCGCGATTCTCTATGTGCGGCCAGCTTTACAGATGTTATTTACTCCATAGCTGTGGTGTCTTTTTATAGGGTTGGGTGCGTCTGACAGGGGAGTAGTCATTTGTGATTTTTACACAAAGGCATTGTGAGTTCTTCCCCAAAAGTGTGATTTGAAACACGCGACTAATGAAGATTGTACGTAGTTCTGGCAGGTGCAGACGTCCGGTCTTGAGTCTAATTTTCTGTCCAATCACTGTCATTCCTGCCTTACACACTCCTAATCAGCTGCAACTTTAAAACCTGTCTAAGTGCATTCATTCCACTGCACTGCTAAACTGATATGAACATCGTTCGCCTGTAAATCCAAAAAAAAAAAAAAAAAATCTTCACCTAGACTCCCTCCTGAATTAAGCTGAATAAATAACAGTAATATAACAAAGTCCAAAGCATATTTCTTGCATACTATAGTGTAGTCGTAGAAAATCATGACACAAGGCTCTGCTTGGGGGGGTTGGGGGGGGGGGGGGGTCGAGAGCTAAGGGCCCATCTGTGTCAGGTTTGCTCAGATCTCCAAGAGCATCTCTTGAGCAGAGTCGCTGCCAAAATAAAAACGCGTCCAAACTCTTATACACACATTTTAATCAGATGACAGCATCCTGCCTCAACTCACAAAAATCAGTGAGGTGTGAACAAATCCCACGTTGGGAATGCTCATAAACGCATCCATACATGCATCTGTGCAACTAGTTTTATTGATTGACAAAAGCTCTTAAACTGGACCAAAAATAGAGTGATGTGGTACAAAATCCCTTGAGTATATTTTCTTAAAAGTGACATTACTTCTCGAATGACTGCAGTGTTTTAAAGGTTACATTTTATTTAAAAAAAAAAAAAACAGAGAGAAAGCTCAAAATGCAAGGTGCGTTTTCATAAAAATGTTATCCCACTCTTCTACCGGTGATGTGGTTGGATGAGATTTTCAGCAGCTCTAATGTCTCTTTGCAGCCATCTGTGACAAACGAGCGCATCACTTTCATCGGTTTTAATCTGCTCCACTCAGCGTGGGCTGTAATGTTTTGAAGCAAGACAAAAACTCTGCTCGTAATTAGAAGGACTGGACGGGACTCGAGTGGATGACCGCCTCCCAGAATTCAGCTGGATAAAAGCCCTGATGAACGTGATCCTGACCCAAACACAGCTCACATAAAAGGATGAGGAGGGTGAGACACAGATTCTCCCGCTGCACAAAGTGGCAAAAAGAAGGGGGGGGGGCAGCCACCTCAGTATTAAGACCCTCTACAAGGATCAGGCACTTACATTAAAAGCTTTTTGCAATCATTTTATAGAAATTTGAGACTCATATTCATCCCTAATGTTGTGTGCCAGTACATCTTGTAAAAATAAGCAGTAAATTAACAATGAAAGGAAAAAACTGAAACATAAATAACAAGATAATGACAAAAAAAGAACAAAATCAAGAAAATCATCAAAAATAACTGAAAAATCCACAAAAATGAATGAAACTATTTGACAAAATAAAAAAGATGAACAAAAGAATAAATAGAAAGAAAAAAATTAAGCAATTATTCATGAAAATGAAAATATTGGAATTATCTACAAACTGACTCCAAAATGTATATGAATGAATAAAACTGAATAAATTAACAAAGGAAGTGAACCAAATAAAGAATCTACAAAATGAACACAAATGACCAAAAACAGCCACAAACTGACCAAAAACAATGAAAATAGCTGAACAAAATAGTAAAGACAATAAGCCACATAAAGAAACCAACCAAGGAAAAAATGACATCAGAGGAAATGAAGAAAAAATAATCCATAAACTCACAAAAATATGATCAAAATATTGCATGAATTGTACAAAATGGGAAAAAAATGACCAACATAATGAGATGAATTAAGAAAATAAACCTAAATGAATAAAATAACAAAAAAATTAACAAAACATTCCATCCGACCCTTGTGAGGATGAAGGGGTAGAAAATGGATGGATGGACATTCCACAAAATGATCAAAAGCATTTCTTGATTATTTAAGGAAATAATCAAGAAAATGAACTTACCCATCAAAGGAATTTCTCATTTTCTTGGCATGATAGCTCATTTTGTTTCTTATTCTGTTCATTTCTGTTGATTTCCTCCATTCCATTATTTTTGGTGTTTTTCTCGTTTATTTTCTTCATCTGTTCCTCATTTTGCTACTTACTTTGTTCTTTTTTAACTTCTTTTGCTTGATTATTGTAAGGGTAAGAGCAGTGCCACACAGGGCAGCGTTCGGTTCACACACACACATTCATAATAATTCAAATGCGTAATGAAAACACAAGGTGCACTTAATGCACCGTGACACAGCCTCTCATTGAACTCTTACTTTATACGCCACGACGCTAGACTGATAAGACCACATCTGTTGCTCTTAACAGAAAAAAATAAATATGCAATAAATAAGTATTGACTAAACAGGTGCAATAAATTCAACCGATCACACAGGAGCAGCATGCGTTCCACACTGCATTACTTATTCTGTGCATATTACTTACCTGTTGCTAGTTTGGTCACTTTTTTTATTTTCTTAACATTTTTGTTCATTTTCTGAGGTTTTGTTGATTTAATTTATGTTTTAGCCCATTTTGTTTGTCATTTTGGTCGTTTGTTCACATTATCATTTTCTCATTTGGATTACGTCTTTCTTCCTGATTTTATTGTGCATTTTTTAAACTTTTTAAGTTTTGCAGCTTATTTTCTTCATTTTTGAATTTCTCTTATTAACTTTTTCTCATTATGTTGCTTTTTCTGTCCTTTTTGATAATATTTTGGTTATTTTGTTGCATCTTTTCCCATTCTTGATTATTCTGTTCATTTTTTCTTTCTTTGTTCCTCAATTTTCATCATTACGTTGTTCTTCTGTTCATTTTCCTCTCATCCGCTTATGTTTTTCCCTCATTTTACTGAACCAACAATAAAGAAGAACACAGAAAATAAAGTGTCAGATGTTCCAAGTGCCCAGGAGATCTCGGAGATGACTGAGTGAAAATGCCCTCCCCCGATGTCCAAACAAACCCTGTGCCCTTAAGGGTGCTGAAGTGAACAGAAACAGAAAAAGTCCACTTTTACTTCATTTTTTTTCCTGGCAAGAGCTCAAACCAGACAGCCTCCTCTCTTGAGCTCGGCACCGGTGCCCCCTCCATCTGGCCCAGATTGAAAATCACTCTGATGATATCGCAAGGCATATCATCAGGCATCTTTAAAATCATTTCCCATCTGTAATAAACAGCCGCACAGTAGAATTTGAAAGCCTATCCATCTTCACTGCTCAGGATGGTGGCACCCAATAAAAGTATGTCTCTGCAGTATCAACACTTCACGTTTCAGGGGATGTATTGTTTATGCCAGTGATAGAAGTGGAGGATCCTGAGGGTTTCATTTTTCAGTGATTATTTCAGTGAAACCATTGTAAGTGAGAGAAAAATGCTTTCAAAGCTTTAAGGGACAAAAAAAAAAAAAACAGAACAAAGCTCCACTAAAGGCATGTGGAGGACTCCAAAGTCCTCAAAGGTGAAAGCAAAATGAACCTTTTTGTTCGTCAGACTATGTGCTATGTTTGAACACTGAACATCACTATAAACAGACCACCTCCATCGTGAAGTATGGTGCCATCAGTACCATGTTGCAGAGATGCTTCTCTGATTCAAGCCCTGGAATGATGGTAGCAAAGTATAGGGGATAACCTGATTGAGTCTGCAAGTCTGCAGCTACACCCTGGAAGAAGTATTTTCCAGGAAGACAATGACCCAAAACAGTGAAAACTACAAGACATGGTTTAAAAACAACATGTCGAATGTTCTGGAGTGACCGAGAGCTCAGAGCTCAGACCGCAATCCAAGAGAATCCGTGGCAGGACTTGAAAAGGGCTGTTCACTCCTGATTGACATCGATAGGACAGAGTGTGAGCCAGTGATGGGGAACTGTCCTACTGGAGTGTGATTTATCGAATTTCCAACCATAACCGCATCACCGACAAAAATCAGTGGAACATAACACATTTGATTCTGAATGCAAAAGACATTTCCTTGTGTATGCATATATTTATGATGAACAAAAGCATCTTCTCACCTCCACCAGTTTGACAATGTTTATATGATCCAGCTTTTTCAGGATAGCGATCTCCTGGTATACCCGCTCTAGGGGTCCTAAGATTTTAGGTTGTTCTCCTTGAGCTGCCTTAGGTCCTCTGGGAGGTGGACGACCTGCACATAGAATAATTTAGTGAGTATTTAAATAAGCAAACAAACAAATAATCACATGAATATAGTAAAAATATAGTAAAAGAGGGTTGTGTTTATAAAAGATCCTTTATAAACTTTACTCCTGTTCTTTTTTTTTTAGCTCAAAAACCAAATCCGAGTCTAAAACATTGCCTAACATGCAGTTCTCTTCCAAGTCCCAGGACCTAAACTAACCAAACCTGACACATGGTTAGTCAGGGTAGCGGGAATGGTTACTATGACAACCATTAATAATTGCAAAAACATATTTTGACCCACAGTGCCAAAACTGCTACAGGTGGAGGTGCCACATTTTAATGTGAGAGTTGAGACTTCAGGACTCATTTCTCATTTCTATCTCTGTAGTGAGGCTGATAACGCTACACACTAAACAACTGTGTTATTGATAATGCTGTTTACAAATGTTAAGGTCACAGTCAATTTAAAGTGCCTCAGGGTATGGGTAGGGTTACTATGACAACTAACACTTAATTGCCTTCTATGTAGAAGTTATGTAGTAAGATTAAAAATACTATGTACCATTGGGATATTGATTATGTTGATTCCAAATGTGCTGTGGCCTTCAAGGTTACTGTGACATTCATGGAAGAAGGTCAGCGTAACAGTCAATTTCAAGGTCACACATACATACATACGAACATTTGGCACAGCATCTCCAATGTCTACGGACCCAAACTAACCAAACTTGGCACATGGGTAGTCTGGCTAGGGGGAAGGGTTACTATGACAACCACCACCTAATTTGCATTTTAATTAGGTCAAAGCATTAATAACTGCAAAAACCTAAACTACCAAAACTATTATAGCCAGAGGCACCAACTTTTCTAGCTATGTAATAAGGTTGAAAATATCATACCAATGGGTTATTGACTATGCTGGTTCCAAATATGCTGTGACCTTCAATGAAAAAGGTCAAGGTCAATTTCAAGGTCATATATACAAACTTCATTATACACGTTACATAACGCTTTATATTAATTAGGTCAGAGCATCAGTTCCTTCAACAAAAATATCACATGCCCATGTGGTGTTAAAGTGTCTAGTTGTGGTCGTCTTGGAAAACAATATTACCACAATATTATCAAAAGATTGCAGTAATTAATGTTTCCTAAAGCTGGCTGTGAGCTTCTTGTTTAGATTAAGGTTCTTAATCTCTTCTAGAATTTAGGAATATTCGCTCATCGATTCATTTATGAATCCTGTGGTGGAGTGGGAGTGAGTGTGAGCTGGAGCCTAAACTTAATATATTTAAAACTTCATATACTCTTCTACATTGCATCAGACAAAGTAACACATCAAAACATGGACCTTGTATTTAAATATTTAAAGCAACTCTTCAAAGTCTTCCTCATTACTGTGGTTACGTGCTGATTAGCTTCGTCAGAACTCTGAAGCCGGTTTGTTAAACTTGTGCGGTTATGTCTGTTGCATGCTGATTGCATTTGTCAGTGTAACTTTTCCTGTTACTCTGAAACTTCCTCCTTACATAGTCATAGTTATTTGGAACAACCCCTGCAGGTTGACCTATTTTACAACACTGTGTTTCAAAGAACACATGCGTGTAAAACAGGTGTGTTGTTGATTGTCAGACCTGTTTATAATTTACAAATCCAGGTGAATGTCATGGAACCGACTGTAAAACGCTGTTGTGGGACTGTTTGCAAGTGTGAAGACAGACAGGAGTATGTGTTCAGAGTTAATACAGTACATATACACTGTAAACTGTGAGTTCACCGTACATCGTCCTATTCCACGCCTCATTTATTTTGTGACGCCACTTTTTCTAGTTGCTGAAAACAACAGAAATGAGAAAGCACTGGATTTCCTCTTGTGGGTTTATCTAGTATTAGGTGACAGTATTAGCAGAGCTGGGTGACAAATCTTGAACTGCTCTTATTCTAATATACTGTTCTTAAATTTAGTGGACCAGCCCCAGTGTAAGGTTTATGCCACAGCTGCACATAATTAACAGTATTGATAACTGCCAAAACTAGTTTTATGTTTCTAAAATGGTTAATCCACCAGAATGCGCAATCAAAATGATATTCTTAAAGCTAAAATAGAATTATTGTTTGTATCCATGCATTTCCGAATTTACCATCTTACATAAAAAGCAGAAAAAAATTAGTATCAGATTTTTTTTTATTTTTTTTTTAATCAAGATGCTAATTTACAGTTATTTACTTACATTCCTAAATAGAAAAATGAGTTTTAGTGACTGGATATTATGGTTGATTAATTTCTGACCTCTCAGAGAAGCAGGTCAGCTCAAAGTTGGATGTAAAACATGAATTCATTTTGAAATTCCTCAATCTCATTTAAAATGGTAAAACACAGAAAACTCACTGAAATAGAAAGAGTCCACATTAAAGCACTTCGGGATAGATGGCCCAACACATTAGATAACCACTGTGTACAGTATGTTTCATATGGTCATATTTAATGGGGATCATTTATTGAGAGAAAAACATTATCTTTGTCTCCATCATGATACTGTATGAGTTCAGATTTTTCACCAAATAAATCAACTGAACAAAATAAAAAAAAAAACCCTTTTGTTTCATATAGCCTTTTCAATCTTTAACATTGTCATCGTCAATTAGTCTTTTTACATCTTTTCCATCATTTTGTCATCTTGCATCCTATTGCATCCCATTTGGGATCCACAGTTGCATCCTATTCATTTTTAATTATAATTTCTGTATAATATATAATTTCAACAAAATAGCTGTCTAGTTTCTTTAATTTTCTTTCAAGACCAAAAGTCAACCTTTAAACTTGAATAAAATAAGATTTAGTGTGCTAATTACATGGTCACACATTAGAGTATTGCCATATTGCTCATTAATCTTATTAGTGTGTGTATTTGAATTGTACGGGCTCTTGATTAGGGTTAGGGGTTCTTGTTAGGGTTATGCAATGTGTGATTATTATAAAGTATAATTTTTTTTGTTCACTTCCTTCCCTTTTTCCTGTTTTTTTTGTTACAATGTTTTAACGTTGCAATTCCCACACAGATCTGGGTAACAAGGCCTAAGATGTTCTCACAGTCCTGTTATTACGATCACTATGTTAAACGAGCTCAGTTGGTAGAGGGCCTGGCAGTGCACACCCATGTGTGGTTCATAGCCTGTTCGCAGCGGCCCAGGTTCGAATCCAGCCTGCGGCCCTTTGCTGTATGTCACTCCCCCATGCTTACTCCCCACCTTTCTGTCGTATCTTCACTGTACAACTGTCGAATAAAGCCAAAAAAGGCCAAAAAAAAAACTAAACTGAGCAATAAAACAAATAGAATGTAAAGACCGCAAAGACAACACTGACGTGTTACAGATCAATCAATCAATCAATCAAACTTTATTCATATAGCGCCAATCATAATCGCCGATTATCTCTAGGCGCTTTACAATTCAAGGCCGAAATCTTATGACTATACAGAGAGTAAACC
>JAQQAE010003996.1:0-19358 GCA_029823295.1 Pseudamia nigra | reverse complement strand
CTCTGATGAGCCGATCCACATCAGCTGTGTCCTCTCCAAGCACACCTGCAACTCAATTAGTCCATCACAGACACAGGCAAGAGCCAGAGGGAGCTGGAGAGCACAGACCCTGACAATCTAGTTCTTCATACCAAGGAAACGTATCCTTTTCTTCTAATAAACTGCAACTTCTTCAAAAGATGTCACATAGTTTTATATACTGTGGGAGTATTTTCACCTATGTGCATCGCTGCTCTACTGTACAGGTGAATTCCAGAGCCTATGAATGCTTTCCAGCAGTTGTGATATGCTATTTCCATTTGACCATATTTCTGTCAGAGTTTTTACCTCATCCTCACTCTGCATCAAGCCATTTCTCAGTGCTGACTTTGATGAAAGAATGTTAAAACTGTCATTAAACCTAAATGTGTCTACTTTTCACAATCTAAAATATAAAACATGCTCTGGGTTCTATAACATATTTTTGTTTACGAAATACCGCCATGTATACTCTATAACAGTTTGAATGTCTTCAGTATTAATTCACAAAATCATAAAAACACTGAAGGAGAAGGTGTGTCATAAAATTTATGGCCACAGTCAAATTGTTGTTAGCCCTTTAACCTGTTCAGCCGACTCACATGGGCATTTTTTTTAAGTGTCCATTGGCTTCCACGTGGCAATTAAATCTGTTTCCTAACTCTGGCAGGAAAGGAGCGAGGGGGGGCAGAGTGATAAACAGAGGGAGGGAAAACAGCAGAACAAAAATGAGAGGAGGGGAAGAAGTAAGAGAGACAAGCAGACAGCGAGATGAAGGCAGAGATTTTTCTTCCAAGTTTGACTGGAGGCGATACAGCAAGCCATAATTAATTACCACAGACAGGTACGTATTAAAAACAATATTCCACCTCACCAAAGCCTTGGAGGTCTTTGCGCCAATAAAAGAAGGTATTCATCAGATGAGGCCCTGTCCAAGTAGAGCTTCATGAAAGGGGACGGTGCCTTGTGTGGTTAATTTATATCAAAATCTCTGCATAAACTGGAAGGCTGTAAAAAGTCCCAATTAGCCATCTGCGATTGTCTGGAGGAGGTTTGATGTATGGGTCTATCAATACAGCACAACTGCAGGCTGGGCTGTAATATCAAACTGTAATCCTCGATGCACATGGCGAATAAGCACCCATTGACTCTGTGTGTGATTTTACAGACCGTTAGGGAGAGCTATTTCAATATAGGCATAGCCACAGCACAGCAGCGGACATAAAGGGCCAGATGACGTTGGTGCAGGCTGTGCGTTTATCTGCTGTAAAGTTTGACATGGGTGCTTTGAGCTTTTATAGTGTGGTTGTCAACCGGTTTATAACTAACGTGATAAGGTTAAAAGAAAAACATGCACTGGTCTCAAGCTCCTGTTTCACATGTAGGGAAGGATGTGGTGAAATCGTACCCTATCCCACCTTCTTTTTTTTCCGACTTTGTGCAACACTTAAAACAACTCGTCAAGAAAAAACAGCCATCGGGTCACAGAGTCTAGACATTTATTTGCATCTGCAGGCATCCATTTCAAACACGACATGTCAGGTGTGTGTCCAGGCAGGTAGGCCGGCGTCTGGTGAGCGAGAAAGGAGGGAGGGAGACGGGCCGTGCTGATGGTTGAGGAGCTCAAGGCTTTTGAGGAGGAGACAGGAGGAGGAAGTGGGATGACAGCGCTGATAAAAGAGGGGAAAAAGAAGAAGGGTCTGCATTGGAGGTAAAAAATTATGCGGAGTGTACAGTCATGGACAAAAGTTTTGGCAAATGGCATAAGATGACTCTTTGCATGAATCAAATGGGAGACTTTGAGGCTAAAAAAGGCATAAAGTAAGGAAAACACATGTAAGAAAGTCAACCAGCTACAGTAAATTAATGATATGAGTGTAGGCTGCACATATTCAGATCTGAATGTGCTGACAGACATTTTCTACTATTCTATTCTACCCCAAATCTAAAAAGTTGGGATGTAAATGAAATTTAAATAAAACAGGATCCAATAATTTGCAAATTTCATAAACCCATACTTTATTCCCAATAGAACATAAACAACATGCCAGATGCTGAAACAGACATTTTACCATTTCATGGTACAGTAAATATTAGCTTACTGGATGGCAATCTGAAATTGATGGCAGCAATGCATCTTGAAAAAGTTGGAACGGGATGATGTTTACCATGGTCTGTACATGCCTGGAAGTGAGGAGACCAGTTTCTGGAGTTTTAGGAGAGGAATGTTGTTCTGTTCTTGTCTGATGCAGGATTCTAGTTGCTCAACAGTCCTGAGCCTTTGTTGCCAGATTTTTCATTTCATGATGCACCAAACATGAATGAACTGGACTGCAGGCAGGACAGTTCAGCAACCCGGTGTTCAAGTCCCAGGTAAGGTCATTTATTTTAGTGGCACCAGCCGTGCAGCCATCCATCATCTAAAACTTATCCGGGTCCAGGTCACAGGGGCAGCAGACAGAAGCCCAGACTTCCCTCTCCCCAGCCACCTCCTCCAACTCCTCTGCAGGGACCCCTAGGTGTTCCCAGGTCATTCACGAGACATAGTCCCTCCAGCATGTCCTGGGTCTGCCCTGTGGCCTCCTTGCAGTTGGACACGTCTGAAACTCTTCTCCAGGGAGGCATCCAGGAGGCATCCGGATCAGATGCCTGAGCCACTTCAACTGGCTCCTCTGGATATGGTGGAGCAGCATTTCTACTCTGAGCTCAAACCATAATGCAGAGGAAACTTATTTCAACCACTTGTATCCAGGATCTTATTCTTTCAGTCGTGGCCCAAAGCTCTTGACCCTCGGTAAGGGTAAGAACATAGATTGACTGGTAAATCAAGAGCTTTGCTTTTCAGCTCAGCTCCTTTTTCACCAACACTGATCAATACAATGTCCACATCACTGCTGATGTTGCACTGATGAATCTGTCAATCTCACTTGCCATCCTCCCCTCACTCGTGAACAAGATAACTCCTCCACTTGGAGGAAGAACTCCTCCACAACATGGAGAGGGCACTTCACCCTATTCTGGTTGAGGATCATGGCCTCAGGCTTGGAGGTGCTGATCTTCATCCCAGTCGTTTCACACTCGGCTGCAAACTGCCCCAGTGAGAACTGTAGGCATTGGCTCAATGAAACCAACAGGACCACATCATTTGCAAAAAGCAGCAATGAGGTCCTGAGGCCATCAAACTGGACAGTCTCCTCACACTGGCTGCACCTAGAAATTCATTTGTTAGTGGCACAAAGAAATGTAAAACTACTCACCATCTCAACTTCTGTGCCATTTTTAATGAGAGGGAGTTGGGATTACTTTTTAACTCTATCACACCATTCCTGCCACTGACTCAGCTTTTTTTGCAAATTTAAAACAAGCATTTCATTTTCAAATAAATCAGCTGACTTTAGGCTACTTTCAGTTTCTGTAAACTGTCACATTCTGTTTTACTTTGAATTTTAAACTGTGACTCAACTTTTTTGGAAACATGGAATTAAGGAACAGCATTTCCATCGTACAATCAGTGTCATTCAAAGTATCTATTGTACTATTACAATTCATAGCACATGCAGCTTTTAAATCTATGGAAACAGAAATCATCCACATCGACACAAATAGGTTACGCACATGATCTGATTTGAATTAACCAATGAGGAGTGAGCAGAGGTGATGTTTTAAACAAGGTAGAGAAAAAAAAGGAGGAGCTGGAGCGAGGAGGGTGGACAGTGGAAGAATTGGTTTACAGTCTGAGTTTTGTTCCCATTTCTCCAATTACCAGACAAAATTGAAGAAGAGGGCGAAAAAGAAAAAAAAACAGACGAGAGAGAAGGGAGAGAAGCATTCCAGAGCCATTAGCCTCAGGCAGCTCAGTGTGTGAATCAGCAGACAAAGCAAAAGGCCAAAAACACCATCAGTTGACCCGCGCAGACACACATTACACACATACACTGATCTCTAAACACTCAAATATTAAGTACACACATGGACACACATACTGCAGCAGTTGTCCATACAGTCCCAGGTTAATTTGGTGGAAGCTCCTTCTCATCATCATCACACAGATGGCCACGGGAGAACTTAATTCTTCCTCTATTGACTCAGTTTGCGTCGGCAGTCCCCGCTGTAATGACTGATCCATCACCAAACCGACTGGAGGCTGGGGGCGGGCGAGGTTCATTCTGTGCAAGTGAGAGAGAGCAAGGGAGAGGAGGGAGGGAGGAAGGAAGGAAGGAAGGAACAGTGAAACAAGGAGCAAGTTAGGAATGTTGATGCATTTAAATGCACCTGCATGTCTATTTAAAGAACAAAGTGCACATTCAAACCATCATTATTTTATATTTTACATTTCTTCTTAATGTCATTGTCTCTTTGTCTAATCGCTCTGACAACATAATACAATGTGTTTCAAATTCTACTGCTCTTTAATTGTCAAGCAAAAAGCAAAAAAAAATCCCATATTTGACACTTTTCCTTATATCTGTACAGTTTATTTGTGTCTATTAGGTTCTCCTGTAAATGTATTAATTAGATTTATTTCCTTAGTTTTCTGAGGGTCATCTTTATGAACCTACCATAATTCCTCTGATTTCATGAGTTATCATAACCATTTACATTGAATCAGAAAACACAATGACTGGTTCAAACACAGGACATTCCTAGAGTGACCTGGAAGCATATTCTGGCTACAGACTACTATAAATGCTGAATGCTAACCTTTTCATGGAATGGTGGAGCAGTCGTAACTGGTGTTGTTTTATTATTTTTTTTAAATTTAGAATTCTATTAGCTCATGGAGGTGGGACCAATGCACTTAAGCTTGAATACGATTGGTTGTGACTTGTGATGTCTGGTAGCACTGAGCAAGTTCATATTTTCACAGGGGTATGTGAATGTGAAAACCTCAGAAAGATGGATTTTCATAGTATGGGAGCTTTAATGTAGTGGCATCAATTCGTAATATATATTATAGGAATTGTATATATAGTATATACAAGTCCTAAAAAAATCCAACAGATCAACATGAAGAGAGATTCTTTTGTTCAACTTTGACTCTGCTGCCCAGTTCAGACCAAAGGTGATCACAAACGAAAATTACTTTAATGGTACAATCATACCAGCCCTGTTTAAACAGACTGCAAGACAGACATGGAGTGAGGACAAGGTAAAAGCTCTGATAGAAAAATGGTCAGATGAAAATTTATCACAGCTGCTGGTTAGCACTCA
Organism: Pseudamia nigra; assembly: GCA_029823295.1. Taxonomy (NCBI): domain Eukaryota; kingdom Metazoa; phylum Chordata; class Actinopteri; order Kurtiformes; family Apogonidae; genus Pseudamia; species Pseudamia nigra. The sequence continues at coordinate 14,129 of JAQQAE010003996.1, read as the reverse complement.
CAAGAACAATGAAGATTTCAAACTAATTAGTTTGAACATGGAGACTCTGGGATTCACCCGTACAGTACAGCAGCGACACACAAGGATGAAAAAACTGCCAACAATAAATTAAAATATGTGACATGCTTAGAAGTGGCAGTTCAGGAGGAGAAAAGGATGAGTTTCCTTGGTATGAAGAACTAGATTCAGAAGGTTTAGTTTGTTTGACAAAGTGCACTGTGAAAGCAAACTCACACCAGCTGAATGTTGTAAGCCTAGCGGACTATGAGACATGAGAATGATCTAAAATGTTCTAGATTAAGTTTGCAGTGGTGTGAAATGGACTGACCCACTGGCTAGTGTTTAATGTCAGTTTGTAAACTAGAAAAATCTTCACATATCTTTTTCTTTAGGCAGGTGCGTACGAGTATAAAATCCTAGCAAATTGTGAAACAAAGAAAATATGCAAGTTAAGACAGTGTGTCATTGACATGAACACTTTCTGATGTCAGTTTGTCAAATCGCCGTAGACAGGATTAAATACATTGTACTAGTGTGTGTGTTTCTCAGTATGTAAGGGTTGTCGTTGTTAAGGTCCCATGAAGCACACTGTTGCTATGCACTGTTTAACCTGGAAAATCCTGCTTTGATAGTCTATATTGTGTCCATTTTCACCGCACTGCAAACACAAACCATTTCAGTGGCAAATCACATGTAGTATTGATACCTGTTTAGTTCTTTCTTGTGACAGAAGTGAGAGATAGTTAGGAGGTAGATGAATTGCCTGTGGAGGTAAACAAAACTCTCCACTTCCACTCCATAGACCATCATCCTTGTCATGCATTTTCTCTTTTATGATTTGTGTATCTTCTGTCTGTCCCTGACTTTGGCCTATTTTCGGCCATACATCTAACTTAGTAGGAGGGCTAAACTTGGTGAAACTGTAACCTGTGTCTGTCACGTCAACCACATGTTAAGCAAAAGTTTCAGGTCATGTCAACTGCATTTGAAAATAAAAAAAAAAAAAGCATCTATATTGCACAGTGAAATAACCGTGGTATTTGTACAAAATGATGCAAGAGTGGGTGACACATACTGCTCTAAACAACAGAACTGCTTCTTATGATTTCACTATTTCAATAAATACCAGAGGTGCAGCTGTGGTATGTAGGCCAACTCACCATTACTGTCCTCATTCATATTTTAAGATGCTACAAATTATGTCCATGTAGAAAAAGCCTGAAAAGGTGTCAGAACATAAGCACAGAACGATGTTGTCTCATCCTGCATGTGTCTGTTTGGATGTTTCCACGCAGTTGCAAATTGCATGTTATTTTGAATCTTTGGTGAGACCTGTGTGTAATAGAGAAGCTTAACATGTCATTTGGTGTATGCAATAAATGTTTCCTGGTTAGACTCTAATAATTTGCTCCTGTGTTTAAGCTGGCACTGAGCAAAAACCTACATACCAGGAAATGCATGTTCACAGCCAGAAATGAACCACTGCATTGCAACATATGGGAAATATTGCTAGGCATGGTTCATTTTTTGTTATGAACATGCATTTTTGTGTCTGAAAATGCATGCTTTCACATAGTGTGTGCTGCATGCTCCCTGCGCATGATTCAGCTATGCACATTTGCTTGGTAGTTAGGATTATGCACCAGGGAAAAACTGAATAGAATGTATATAAAAGTACCCATAGTCACTTTAGTTTTGCTGTTTTGCTCTTAAGTTCATTCTCTCACCCAATTATCAGACCGAAAACTCATTAAATAAGATTTAGTGTCATTTGGGAAGACTTCATTGTCGCTGATTGAGTATTTAATTGTCTGCACTGAATTCTCCAATGAGGATTACTTGCATAGAATCCAAATACATTTTCAACGGGGACTCCCTGGAGCCACCCTCAAGGACCTCTGGACTGCTGTTTAAGAACTCTTTGAAGTCACGCAACTCTGAAACCAGCGCATAAGAGTGAGGGAAGCGAAGGGTTAACCAGCTGCCAAGGAGGCCTGTCTCACTGCTTAACTTTCTTAACTCTGACAAGTCCAGACTTCTCAAGCCAATTCCTCCAAAATGACGGACACACTCTAGCAGTTGGCCATTTCCACTTTTCCTTCCCCCAGCCCTCATCTCCCTCCCTCCGTCACATCTTTTCTTCCCCGTTTTTTAAAGATGCCTGTAAGTTGAAAGGCTGCGGCCCTCGCCCTTCTCGCCTTATCACTGTCTTTAGAGCTTGTGAAAACTTGGCGGCACCTCAGCTTTTTAGAGAGAGAGAGGAGAAAGAAAGAGAGAGTGAGAGAGAGAAAGAGAGGAGAAATAGCATTTGGGATTATAGTTCTGAGGACAAACCTGACTATTCACACTTGGCATTAGCAAGACAGCCCGGGTACAAGAAGGATATTTTTTATTCCCTTCAATTTAACTTTAATTACTCAAATCTCGGCGAGGGCACACAAGAAAAGCCCAGGCATTTGTGTCTGGAAGATTAGCAGACTGCCCTGCCAAGTCCTCGCCGGCACTGCATCGTTAGATAGAATTCAAATTCAAATCCAGGCTAAAGACAGTGCAGCTGTCGCCCCCCTGGCCTGAAAACCCCCTGGATCAGGAACGAGCTGTCCTCCCTCCTCCCTGCTTTCCCCAGGAGAAACCTAATCCTGCCTCCCTCTCTTCCTCTATTTCCATAGCTCTGTCTCTCCCTCTCTGATGACTGTGACAGCTAAAATAAAGCCATTAAAGCCTCCCTGAAATAATTAGTAATTAAAAATAAAAAAGTGGGTTGTTTTGTATTCGTTTGGCATCGTTCCTTAGGCTGGGAGTAGAGGCTGGTGTTTGGAGGTGTCAGGGGTGATGTGTCTTTCCCAACTTCTCCGATCTTTATTAAAGTGTGGTTAAGGAAGGATTTCTCTGCGGCCATATCAGGTTAAACAAACAATTCCACACCTCCTCGTACCTCAGAGGGAAAACTTGCCGGGCTTTCCTCTCCTCTGCAAGTTTGATGACATGCCTAAATTCTGCTTCTTAATGACGTCTGACAGCACGAGTCTTCAATGAGGGCTTGTTTAATCTTGTCAGTATAGGACTCTTCCTCCTCCCCGCCTCCCTCGATCCTTCCTGTATCTGAAGCCTCTTTGGGAAGACGGCTCAACGGGAGAGCGTCTCACACAACGCTGAAATCCCCACTAGTTGTTTGCCTTTCACCCGCAATTGACTTTGCGAACACCTGCAATGTCTTCGATAAGTAGCACGTCTTATCTCCTTTGGGAGAGCAGACCCCTATTATCGCAAGTTTGGGGGCAGATACCCCCGTCGTGCCGCGGGCCACAAATGATAATCCATGCTGCCACACTGCTGAAATCCTGGTAAAGTGATCCTAAATTGACAAAACCCTTGGATCCTCTGGACTAGGTTAAGCCTCATCTATTAGTGCTACAGTAGCTTTGGATAAGGGTTCGTCAGCCTTGTGCCACTTCTGAGAACATCATCAGCAATGCCGTCCTTTTGGTTATCTTCCTCTTTTAATCCCCACAGACACAGCAATGCAGAAAGGGCAAGGAGTTCACCATCCCGCTCTATTTAAAGTCTTTAGGTAATTTCTTCATAAAGTCATGTGGTAGGGACTGTGAAAACACTGCATCCAGCCATAATATCAGAGCAGACGGCATTAAGCTTGAGCGCTGAGTGCTGCAACTAGTTATTTCACTGGCCCAGAGTCCATGAGCTCAGTAATTGATTGGCGTGATGGAATTAAGGGGAGACTTGCCGTGCTGAAGGGAGAGCTGGCACGGGTCTGATACATTAAAAAGCTGGCATGGCTCAGTCAGCCAGGCATCTGATTACGATTTCAAAGGAGTCTGACCTGGGCTTGATTAAAAACCACGTAGCCCAGATGAAGGGCCTGCGAGGCCCCCATAGGCATCCACAGAGATGCCAGTAAGGGAGCCACAGTGAGTAACAGCAGCCCTGGATGAAGTCATGGCACGCCAGCCTAATTACAGGTCCATTTGAGGGGGCTTGCTTGAACCAGCCAATCGCATGCCATCTAGGGGGTTGTACGTGGACTTGGATTGTATTCTATTCCCACAGAGGTACATGCTCTCCTGTGAGAAACTTCTTATGAAATTATAGCAAATGAAACCGGAAAACAGAGGAGAGGAAGAGGCAAGGAAAAAGTCTAGACCTCCTAGAGGAGTTTACTTACTGCCTTCCTTACTGAGTTCTAACAAGCCGCAAGAGCCAAGTTAATAACCCCTATTCTCCGTCCCTCACTCCTTCCACCCTTCCGTCCTTCTTTCCCATCATCCCTCTACACCCCCCCCTCCCTTTTGGCCCCTCATCATCCTCTCTCCCAGTCTGCTCTGGCCTAAGGGAGGGGATAGCGATTAATATCTGCCTAACTTGTTACCTAATTCATTATGGAATAGCAGTTAATTTGATTTGATATTATTTTAATAAAATTCTGTAATATATTAGATTGTTTCAGGCTATCAGAATCATTTTCCAATTATTACGGTTACTCAAGCAAGTCCGGCTTTTTTCTCCCCTTTGTGGTGAACGGCAGTTGGTCTGACTGTGAATACATTAGCTGCTACAACTCCATCCCGCAGACTGAAGGGAGACTAAAATATACGTGTATGCATGATTACACCCCAAATGTTATTAGCGCTATAGATCCACACAGCTGCAATAGATTGGAATGTGACTGGCTCAGCGAGGTGCCTTAAATGGGTTTGACTGGGCCCATGTAAGAAGGAATGAATAAAAAGAATCCAAAGAGATCTGATTTCTCTGCATGCTAACAGCCACACACTAGTGTTTTGGCTTTTCGTTAATTAGTAGCACGCTTCAGCAACCCTGCCCTTTTTACGGCATGAAGGCGCTGTGAGCTTCGACTCACACCGACGTGATCTGAGCGACCCCGTCCATGCACATCCACACATGCACACCTCGCTGCCCTCCACCCCCACTAGCCTTTGGAAACCATCATAGAACACAAAGATATGGACTCACCGTAACATCTTGAATACACTGCCCGTGGCTACAAGGCAAGGGATTTAAAGGCGGACAACACCTTATAAATCGCAGCGTGATGGTCTGCTGTTGGTACGTTTTTCATTTCCATCCCCTATGACCTCACTTGTTCCAACTACAGGCTCAAACTGTGTCCTTACCTCAACTTATGTTACATAAACCAGAACAAGGGGACAAATGGATCTTTACATTAACGGTAGATGCTGCGGTTCAAGCTTTTGACATGCTGACAACTTTTCTGGCTGGTGACTAAATAATTGCAATATTTTGTGAGTTACATAAGCCGGATTCCCTCTGTCTTTTTTCATAGTATGCATTCCATCATATATGAATTTCCACTCCCTCAAGTTGGAATGAAGACTTCATTCACTCTTATGCAACCAAAAAAAAGCTCCTATGTGGACTACAATCACCAAGATTTGCAAACCACCTGTTAAAGCTAGTAATTCGGTGTAAAGAGCAGAACATTTTTAATATCCTCTGCCCAGTTTGTCAAAGAGCTGCTACTACAAAGAGCAATTTATGTCCACCTGAATGTTATTTCCTTGTAAAGCCAATAGTGTAAAATTTCCAAAGCTGTCCTACTCTTCTATAATTATGGTCCACACACTCAATTGCTCTCATGTGTAGCTATAGGCCCAGGTTGACATTGATGGCTTCTATTCGACCACAGACAGATTTTTATGTCTCAGCATCTTGTCCAGGGTCTCTGATGTCTGTGCCAAGGGGTGCCCCAGGGTGTTCGCTTAGGGCGAAGGCCGGTTTCACCAGTTCCACTTATGATGTTCATAACTCAGCTCTGACAAGCTTCTGGCAACCTCCCAAAGACATACCAATCTTTTATCAATGTATGCAAACTTCTCATGCTTTGATTTTTTTCCAAGCAATGACAATGGAGTTTACTTTTTTAACGCCCTACTTTTTATCTTTTATTGCATTCAAATAACCGCCCCCTTTTTTTTCCTCCCTGCAGTCACCGTGTTATCATGATTTATAGAAGAGTCCATGTTGTTTTCAGTTCCAAGACGCTCAAATCAAACTACCATTGCAGTACTTTATCTTGGTTTATTGGAAGCCACTGCATACTCCCCTCCTGGTCAGTTAAATGTATTTAAGTGTATATTTAGATAAAAATAGTCTCCCAGCTGCAGATTTCATTGTTTTCTGTGTCAGTGATGAATCTCTCTTTTTTGATAGTTACTTGCAGGGAGAAGAAAAATGCTTGGCTTGGCTGCACTGTTATTTCCTCAGAAAAAAAAAGGAAGGCACTCTGGGTAAGAAAAAGGGACCCACTCAAAAGAATCTGATTACCTGGCTTTGAAAGTAAACCATCTGCAGCGCATTCACCATTGTGGTTTGACATTTAATTAACATGTCAAAAAATATTTTGGTCATTATTTCAAGTTTTCCCCCTGGGTATTTGCCCACAAGCCTGAAATGTTCCCATCAAATACTGCCACTCCCTTCTCTCCTCTACTGGCTGTGAGGACACACAGAGAGGTCACTGGGAAACTCGTTGAGCAGGCTTAGAGCACATTCTCAGATGGAGCATTTAAGGGCTTTATATGCAGATCAAGGTGATGACAAGGCATGCTTATGTTGACTCTGCAAGCAGTTTGAGAATAACACGAGCCCTGCTTTCCTCCTCACTCTCCTGTGCACCAACTCAGCAATCTCAATGAGCCTCCACGCTCTCTAGCAGTCAGAAGAAGAGGGGCGAAAAACACAATACACAGAAAACATGAAAACCAACCTTTGTCTAAATCAGGTAACAATACCTTGCTGTCTGTCAGGCCAACACAAAAGCTTTAAGATGCACCCTGCTGTTTCTAAGATTCTCAGAGAAAGCATCTGTATGGGCAGATGACGTCTCATGATTTATGCTGTGAGGACAGTGTATAATAGAACAATGGCAAGAGTCCTTCCTTAGAACAAAGACAGCTGCAGACGAGTGGCTGAATGGTGAGATGCTGTCACATTACTGCAGGTAATATGAATGGAGAGGGGCCAAATTTGATTTTCTGGTTACAATACCTTTGTGAAATGTTTGTTGGTCATGACTTGCAAATGTACATTTGAAACACCTCAGAGGTGTGGAATGAGACGATAATAAGACATTGGCATAGGTACCTGTTTTAATAATGATCAAAGTTATGTTTAATGTAGTAATATGTATGATACGTGAATGTTTTTCCTGTTAAGCGTTAAAACATCATTTAAATGAGTATGGCAGACCAAACTGAGAGGACACTCAGCACACACTGAAGCTTGCATAAAACACACCAGCACAGAGGAGCAGAGGTGTTGTTTTCAAATTCAGCCAGATTCTTTGGTCACCACAACTTTTGAGTTTAACCTCCATCTGACTTCAACGCACGTCTTTTTAACTGCTCTCTTTCGAGGCGACCAGGGGCACTGCGTGTGCTTCCTTGCACCCAGTGCCAGTGCATTAAAACCTTCCCTCTTATGTTGTGGGAGATTGAAAGTGTCCAGCGTATTATTCAAATGACAAGCTGCCTCACCGTGTGCCTCTTTTCTCTCTCCTCTATCTCCTTCCCTCCACCCTCCTCCTCCTCCTTCACATTATTTTTGAAGACAACTGCAGGCTAGAGGATAAGAATCCCGGTTGCGGCGCTCGCCGGCACTTCCTCCTCGGCCCTGATTTGAATAAAGAGCTTTGAAATTAAGTGGACAGGCCCCGTCAGAAAAGCAGCGGTGCGCCTTTAAGAAAGCCACCGTGCCCGGGTAAATTATTTTGATTGACGGTACCAGGAAATTTTTTGCGAGCTGGCTGATTTAATTGCGAGTGCCAGGGGGCATCTTCAGGGGCCAGGTACTGGCGCTCCTCGACGCTGGCCGTTTGATCTCCTCTCGCCGTCTCCCGGTGGTACCGGCCGCCTGGGCACCGAGGGCCAGAGGGCAGAGGAACAAAGGCAATTCTGTGTCTGTGAGCCGCTCTCCCCTTCGCCTCTTCTGAAATAAAAAAAACAAAGCTGTGGAATGGGCAGCCGAAAGTGTAAAAATGGATTTCCAAGCTCATTTGATGTTAAGTCTTTAGTGTCAAGAGTGGTATATTCATTGATAAAGAGAAAAGAGACAGTGAGAGAGGGTAAGTTGGAGATGGAGGGTTGGAGGAGAAAGAAGGGAGGGAGAGCAAAGTCAAAGAGAGTGAGCGCATCTTCTGACAAACAGTGTGTAATATTTTATTTTAGTTCCTGGATGGAGGAGAAGTGTGGACTGGGTTTCAAACGGGAGGGAGGATTAGGAAGAGGGGGCTTAATAAGAAAAGGATTCCTAGTCAATGGACAGGCCTTGTCAAAAAGAAGAAACCAATACTCACTCCCAAAAGCCAAGCCAAGCCCCAGCTGGCGAACAAACACACAAACACACCTCTAGACCCAACAGTTTACATTAAATCCGATCAACCAAATCCTAGGTCTACCCTATATAGCCTCTACTACTATCTCCACTAACTGTCTGTCTCACCCTGGCTCTCTGAGCAAAGTAAACCAGCAGGAGAACCAGTTGTCCTTATCAGCCCCAGCATTTGATATGACATTGCTTGACTGTAGCGCTCACATCAAGTCCCAGGCCCAGTCTCTAACTCAATCCTGCTGTTTCTCAGTCTGTTTTGCTCCTATTCGTTGACTGATTTATTGCTTAAGATCTAATAATTTACATACATATAACATTAGCTGAGCAATATTTTTTGCATCTGCTGTATAAAATATGCAGAATTGCAATTAGAAAGTATTTATCATAAACTGCTAAATGGCAGTACATTAAAAGGTATGAACTACAAAGCTACCAGGCAGATTGCATAATAGCTTCATAGATTTAAATTCTGAAAATTGTTAAATAATGAACTGCTGCTATATAAATTCATCATCAAAGTTAATAAGAGTATGTTTTGTATTGCCAGCAGTGGGGAACAATTGAATTACTGACAAACCCCAACCTAACTGACTGCTACGAGTCAAAAGTCAATAATCATCTCCCATTCGTGGCTTTGCTTAGAACTTATAAACCCTGAAGGAAAGTTTCTGAGTGTATTTATATTAATTTTACTATGGTGTGCATTAGGATTATTATAGCGACACTGCTGTACATTCAAACATCGTGTTCGTTTTATTGGGATTAGCCCAACACTGCAGCTTGTAAACACCTGGTTGAGGCCAAACTCAACAAGGGTCCATATCTTAACACATCTGTACTGCTTATATGTGTGTCAGAAGTTTAGACACACCATGTCCTTCAGTGTTTCTTCTTCATTTTCATCATTTTCAACATCTAAACTGTGAAAGATGTATGGAACTTCGTAGTAACCAAAAACCTGTTAAAGAACCCTGACCGTGTTGCTTATTTTAGATTTGTACAGTCGCTAAAACCATCAAAATCTGTGACAAAACTGGCTCCAATGAAGGCCATCCCAGGAAAGGAAGACCCAAGAGCTGCAGAGCATTGTCAGAATTACCAGCCTCAGAAAATGGGATTTTAATCCAGCATTACTTTAAGAAATGAAGGTCAGTCAAATACAATAGTCAAATACAAAATCACAATGACTTTGAATGTGAACTTGAATATGAATTAATAAAAATAAGGGAGAACGCTGACAGAGGATGTGTTCAAGATTTTTTAGAAAATGTGTCTCACCCATGGGTTGAGGTCAAAAGTCCTCTTTAGTACAAATGGATGCACCAAAGAATAGGCAACATTTCTGGTCAGACGGAAAACACATAACAGTCAGGATATCAACATGGTTGTAGATCTGCATGAATATCCAAAACACTTCTGACTTCTTTAGGACAGTGTTAGAAACCTTAAATGTAAAGTGATTTATAAATGAAATTAATTATTATTAAACCATCTATTTATAGCACCTCAGATGCAGTTTGATGATTTGTCAACTGCAATTTAAAGTTATTTAAATTAATTAAAATTAATGATTGACTGTCTATTGTCTTTATGTAATTGTTAATTGATTTGTACAGTAGTTGTCATGGGGTCATTCTATGAAACGGGTGCCATTTCCACTTTGAAATTTTCAAAATTTTCACAAAGAGCACATTTTTTTTCAAGAAATCCACAGTATGAAACAACTGATGAAGCTTCCAAAATAGGTTGGGAAACATCTTCAAACCAAATTTCCAGTCCAGTTGACAGAAGGAAAACCACACGCCTTGGATATCATGACCTGGATGACTGAGACAGATATGATATTCACAGATATGAAGGATACTGTGTGTTAAACCTTTAAGAAAACATATTTTACCACTTTAGGCATAAAATATGTATTAATATGACCTGTTTTTCAATCAAAAACATGACGGGCTGGTATGTGGTAAACATTAACCTAAAAGGGCTGTGAGTTCACTATGTGGTTGCTCGCTGATGTTACATATATGATTTTGATTTGAAATATATATACCGTATATATATATATTTTTTTTTTGCATTAATAGTGGATTTTTTAAAAATAAAAAAATCAATATTGCATGATGGGGTGGTACGGTTAAGTTTGATGGCCCCTGTTCAATGAACAAAAACAATAAATAAACAGTGGTAAATAATGTGCGAATTTACGTGCTTTTGAACTGGGCTCCTCCAGAGTCTCAGATGATGTCACTTCCTGTTTGTCATGTCATTTAAAGTGACAGGACATTATTTATAGACAAAACCTAAGTGCGACAGGGTGGTAAGTCAAACTGAGGAACACACACAAATCATAACTTTTTTACTAAAAATAATATTTTTGTTTTGAATAAATGCAGTTTATGGTATCAGGGATATGCATCTAATCCTGAAAATAACAAAAGTTTGAGTCTTTTGTCGATATATTACATGCAAATTTCATGCTGACTGTTACAGACATGACAAAAATGGCCATATACTAATTAAAAATGATTAAAATTGTTTATTATTCTATTAAAATAGCATTGTCTCATTTATTATGTGATGTACACTTATATTAACAGCTTTTAACTTTGAAAATACAATTTGACATTTTTAAGCCTTGTGGATGTAATTAAATGTTGTGGACTCCTATTTCATAGAATGACCCAGTGGCACGAATAGGTCTATTGACACCGACTCTTCCTCTGCACAAGACAACAGATAAAGCATGTTAAGAATGTAAAGAATAAATTAATCACACTTGTGATTTGTGAATGTGCAAAGCTGTCATCAAAGCTAAATGTGTCTGTTTTGGACAATTTAAAATGTAAAACATGCTTTGGGTTCTTTAACACTTTTTTGTTTACTGCATCATTATGTACATATTCTTTCACAGTTTGAATGTCTTCAGTTTTAACGTGCAATGTTGTAAACAATAAAAAAAAGAAAAACCACTAAAGGAAAAGGTGTGTCTAGACATTTACTGGTAGTGTACATAAGAATTTTTGACAACTTAACTTGATTTTTCCTTAGTTTTTTCAACTGCATTTTTGTAACTCTGTCCCAAAATTCTGATTTTACTATTTGTATTAGAGGCCATTCCATCAGAGGGATCAGATTACTGATATTAGGCCAATGTAAACACAATAAAGCACTTTTCATGAGCAAGAGACCACTGCAAATTATCATTATTTATTATTAGCATTATTTTTCATAGGTATCTGAGTAAAATGAACATTTTTGTTTTATTTTCCTAAATTCTGACAACATTTTCCCAAATTCCAAATAAACAGATTGTCAATTATTTGCAGAACGTGACAAATGCTTAAAAATAAACACATTGTTTTCAGAGTCAGGTAATGCAAAGAAAACAAATTCATTTTCATTTTTAAACAACACAATACTAATGTTTTAACTTAGGAAGAGTTCAGAAAGCAATATTTGGTAGAATAACCCTGATTTACTTATTTTTCTGGTTTAATCAGATGTGGTTCAGGTGATCTAATCAGTACCTCATTAAGTAGAACGAGGTGTGATTGTGTTCGTATTCAACAGAGTGGGATGGAACAGCTGTCATACGTGTAGAGATGCTGATTTCAGAAAAAAAAAATATTGCAGTGGTCTCTTTATTTTTTCCAGAGCTGTATTTATATATATATATGGGAAAATTGGGGCGGGGGTCATTTTAGACTGACTAAGTTCATTTTGGTGTGTGGATTTCTCAGAACTGTTTTTTTTTTACACTGCAGAGATTACATAAACCCTGAAACAAAAACAAAAAAAGTATGGGCCTTTTACACATAACATAGTCACAAGATGCAGTGATGCAGAAAACTGTGACTTGTATAAACCCCACTATTTGAAACAAATTCCACACTCAGAGGCAACAAATCATCATAACAGCATGTATTGTATAGTCGTTGCAATTCCTCCCTTTAAATGCGGCTAAAGACATGCATTAGTTGCCAATTGCATCAAATACTCAAATATTTCTTGGGAAAATACACATGTAATCAGCATTATGCATGACATTTACTGACATACAGCTGTTGAGCTGCAGGACTGCAGATCTACAGTTTGTATTCAGAGGGACAGTGGGCTTTGTTGTGACCAGGCTTCTCTGCTTCAGATCCACATTACCAATGGAAATGTTCCCTTGATTCTCTCAGTGCTTTTATGGCGTCTCTCTCTGTGTGCAATCCTATGGAGGCTGTATGCAAGCGTGGGTTTCACTACTCAATATATTCTAATCTATGTGTTGATAAAGAGGAGTGAGACTCCCCATTGGCACTCGCAAGACACACGCCAGCATGGAGAGGGTCCAAAACGTACAGCTATACCTATGATTACAAAGCTTCTACATAGCAAACAATAAGAACGAGCTGTGCACAGTTGATAGAGGGAAATCAGTGTGTTTATGAAAATCTCACATTCCAACGGAAGGCAATAATTTCATTTGCAAAGAAAAGACCCTAAATCGTCCCTAAATGAAAGCCCTTGGGGGCTTTTACCTCACTACAATAGACCTTTAATCCAATGAGACTCCCATACACACACACACAAGCAAACCAACACCCGCTTGTTCTTTAACCTCCTACATACGCTGTATTCTTTGTCTATATTGCACCATATGATTTTTGTGTGCTTTTAAAATGATCTTTCCTCTGTTTTTAATACAAAACCACTATTTAGCAGTATTAAGATCCCAGTAAAATGTTGTTTCTTGCTGTTTGGACCGTTATAAAGTTCTGAATAGCCCAGTCTATGGCATTATGAGGCACAGTGATGAGTAAACAAAAACAGTACCCAAGAAAAAGCACTTACTTTATAATTATAGTCACTCAAATAGAAGGAAAAGTACTCATAAACATACTGTATGTACTTGAGTAAGAATAAAACAAGTACCCCATACAACACTACCCAAGTAATGACTAAGTTCATAACATGCAATTTATTACATTATCATATGTTGTGTTTAGACAGGTCTTTTTAGTCATTTTTCTTCATTTCCTTCATTATTTCATTCATTTTCTTGCTTATTTTGTTGGTTTTTGTTAAGTTTTTTTGGTTATTTTGTCCATTTTTTTTTACATTTTTGCTTCCACCAAGGAGGTTATGTATTTATGTTGGTTTGTCTCTCTGTTAGCAGAATTACACAAAAACTCCTTGATTTTCTTTGATGAAATTTTCACTAGCGGTAGCTTTTGGGCCAAGGACGAACCCATTAGATACTGGAGGTGATCCGGATCAGTATGCAAATTCTGGATCAATTTTTTTTACTTTTTTTAACATTGCAAGACAGGGCCATTTTTTTTTTTTACATTTTTGCTAATATTATCAAAAAATGTGATCCAGATCACCTCCAGTATCTAATGGGTTCATGGATCTGTCTGACAGTCTGAGTGAACAACAGCCTCGGTGGAGGTACAGTATGCACTCTCTGAGTTACTGTCCTGTTAATTTTTTTAACATACAAGATTATTGTTATTTAATTTTCAACTTTTTGTCTTCATTTTGTGATTGCTTTTGTATTTTTAACTTAATGTACAAGATTATTTTCTTTTCCAAATTTCATTTGCTGCTCATTTTCTTCACTTTTACTTATTTTATTGCATACTTTGTTTTTGTTCAGCTTTGGTTGTTTATTTTGTTCATTGTCATTTATTTTCAGGATTATCCATCCATCCATTTTCTAGCCCTTAATCCTCGTGAGGGTCTGGGGG
>JAQQAE010003995.1:0-19359 GCA_029823295.1 Pseudamia nigra | reverse complement strand
TTGGTAGACACAAATCAGAGCTTTTCCAAAGCTTCACTTTGTAATCTGTTTTCAGTTTTAGTGAATAAATAGAGAAACAATGTTATTTTGCAAAATATACTTGCATGTGTGAACAGAGATAAGGCTTTAGTGAATGCTTCTTTTATACACAATCATGATTCTTGACCCATTACAATTAATCTGCCGATTCTGTAATTTTACAAAATATACTTCTATACTTGGGAGCCTCGGTAGTCCAGTTGGTAGCGTGCCTGGCAGTGCACACCCATGTATGGCTCAATGCCCACTTGCAGCAGCCCTTTGCTGTACGTATGTCACTCCCCCATGCTTTCTCCTCACTTTCCTGTCACATCTTCACTGTACAACTGCCAAAAAAAATTATATAATTCTATAAACCTTTCAATCTCATTTTATCTGTTTCATCATTTTTGGAGGTGCTGTAGACATCAAAATCTAAATTAGTTCAGATTTACAAAACACAATTAAATTGGGCAGTGAGAATATTAGCTTTGCACAGGTTCAAACAAAATAACTATTGTACAAACTGGAATGTTTGCATCCGATACAGATGGTTTACTAATATAGAGAAACAGTGAACAGTTTTATGCTCTTCTTGCAAGATAGAATGTCCTTGATAAAGATCTGATACTTTGAGTAACTGCTGTTATATTTTCAGCACCAAATACACTGTATAATAGTTGATTTTAGAACGTTATCCAAGGCAAACATGCTCTGGCATTCCCAAGTGACACTAAATTCTTCCATAAATATCAGCATTAATTAAAGAATAGAAAACAATGACTAAACAGGATGAAGCAGGACATGAAAAGATTTAAAATACATGATGAACTGGAAATGAAAAAGGGAATCCAAATGTAATGTAAAAACTGATAGGCTTTATAAAGCAGCAGCAGCATATACAGAATTCCATCAGACACACACGGGTTCTCTGAGCTGTGCCTGCTGAACAGATTGGAACAGTTTGGATCATGACTCTCTGCATGACAGTTTACAGTGTCCCTGCCCAAATTATGGAGCCAACCACTTATTGAAAATTAGAATTCCTTTGTGCTTTGATGCTGAGTGATGATAAACCATTGATGCTGACTATGATAGGCCAATTATCCAAGACCCCAATGGAAACTAAACAAAGGATATTTTTTTGAATTTAGAAACATAAGAGGAATTCCAGTGTCATCGGAATTTAGCTAATCTGAAATCACAATTGGAGGCACCATTGAAGAATTTGGACTCACACAGAAATGAGGCCTTAAAGATTTTTATAATATTATTCCAGGGAAAGGAGTGAGTGGATGTGGAGTGTGTGGCATGGCAAGAACATTAGAGTCTGTGATGAATACAGACAGTTCCTGCTGCCAAGTCAAACAGCAGGTCACAGGGCCTGAACCCATGTGGGACTCTTTCAAAGACCACAAGTTGAGAGACAGGTAGCAAAGATCGGAATCAGTGTGGAAAATCACACTGGGACAAGCAATATATAATCTAGACTTAAAAAAGGCTAAGAAATAAAATGAACTCCCCTTTCATTTCCTCTTGACTTTGGAAGCTACAAAGTGGAGGCCACGCAGAAGTCAGACCCAGACTTGGGATTCGTCATGGCATCATCATAGGTTAAGAAAAATTACTAGTTTGAAATATCAGAATTTCTGGAGCAAATAATTCACAGAGTTTCTTGGCAATTACAACTATTTTCTCATCAGTTAACTATACACAGGACCCTACAAATGCATGCCAAATCACTCTTCAGACAAGAAATGAAGCAGTAATCAATTTTACCAATCAAAATGATAATATAATAATAACGTTCAGTGAAATTTGTCTGGCTCACAGTGTCCGTATGTCATCGACTCATCCGACTAAATTGAAAGTAAAGGACCACATATCCTTTGCCGTAGCATTAATAAATCTGAAACAAGTGGGCACATTTAGTGGATTTAGTGGTACTGTACTCCTGCCGTGAGCTCTATTACTGCTACACTAAGAACAATGAGAACAGTCACAGTGTGTAAGAAGGGTTACAGAAAGTTGAAAAAGGCATAACTTTTTTCTTCTGGTCGCCTACTTTCAGTCATTTCGGCTGTCTTTCATTTTGATCCAAGACAATGCATTATTTTAATGGCCACTGCAATGTTTTCCACTGAATGTGCAACTTGGAAACTCCAACTTTTGGCATGGTAAATTGCTGTTTTGATGTGTTTTATTAATTAAAACTCCTAAACTCCTTTGTAATTTCCATTTGACAGTCACTTGAATAATGAATTACCTCTGCCCTGGAGGTTATGTGTTCTTTAATGTCTGCTTGAAGGATTATGCAAAAGCTATGGCACTCATATTTGGAAATTTGGGAGGGTTTGAGCCAACAATACCCTTAAATTTTGGAGCTGATCCATAAAACAGGGCGGAGGCTGGAGTTATTTTTTGTTTTATTGAACACTACACATACTCACTCCCAACTCAAACATTGTGAAGTTTGGTCTGTTTGGTCATGGCATCACATTTCAACACACAGTGTACCCCTAGCGTCATTTTCAATACATGTGGGAGGTTTATTATGGGCATTTTATGACGGGGAAGTCTGACAGAATAATGGAGTATATTGTGGTTATGGCTGGCAAGATTTAGGAACTTGGTTACTAATTTGGTTAAGGTTAGGGAAAGGTTTGGGATTAAGGTTCGTTAAAAGAGTTGGGGAAAATGTAAAATAAGGCAAAAAAGAGAAAATTCAAATGTAAAAAAGATGAAATATGAGTCCAAAATCTTTGGTGTTCCACCATCTACTAAAGTTTGTATGTTACCTATCTCATCTATTGCTAAAACTTAACATGGTCATTGACTCCGATTTGAAAAAAATGTTGTGGCATCACAAAGCGGGAGCCTTTAATAACTTGGGAATGAAAAATGGTTCACAATGGAGCACCCCAGGGAAACAAATGAACCCATTCCAAATGACAAATGAGTCATAGAACATACAATAGACAATAGCATTAGTTCAGGAAGCTCACGAAAAAAGGTCCTTACTGGCCTGAAACCTTTATCTACATAATAACTGTTGCACTAGTGCAAGTGTGGGTACATCTCCAACCAATAACAGCCCTGCATGGCACATATGGGTAAAATAACATGCAAAGTAGCTCTAGTCAAACTCACATCAAGACGGAAAGACAAATGAGGAGCTGATCTGTTTTTGTTATATTCCTTTCTAGAGCATTTCAACATGGCAGCTGAAGGAGGTAGAGTGGGTCGCTGGTGGTGTGAACCCCACTCCATCTCCGTCATTCTGCTGCTTTTCACATTTCACCCACCTTTCCTGCAGTATATTTGGTGGCTGGCTACACATGTAGCTTACCACCAGTATGTGACTGTGAAGTGAATGAATAACGGATTCAGTGCAAAGCGCTTTGGTTGACTTTAAATGCACTATATAAATCAAATCCATCATGATTATTATTATTTCCACGGGGTTTTGCAAATGGTGTGGGTGGGAACATCAGAAAGTCACCCTTTATTAGTTTTTTTCCTTTGCAGCTCTCACCTAAACAAATCCCTCTCACTATCGCTGAGATTGAAGGTGTCAAATTTGAAGAGTGCTGTTTGCAAACACTAGCAAGACGCAAGTCTTATATTTTGCCTTTTTTGTGTTTAGTTCCTAGTGGATGGTTCAGTGTTACTGCAGAGTAAGTGTTTTATCGCAGCACCCAGGCCTCACAGAGGGTGGTCTTTTCCACTGTACAGCAAGAGACATAATCATGGTGCCAGGCAGACAATTCATTGCCTTGGAAAAGTTACTTTTAATGACAACTGCTTTTAAATTGCCTTTAAACACAGACTTTAAAAACAGCTGTGGCATGCCACTGGAGAAATCCCGGAGCACCAGAGTCATTTCATTTCACTGCGTGTTATTTTTGTAATCACTGAGCAAGTGCACTGCACAAACATCCTTATCAGTAATTAGAAAGTTATTTCAGGAACTGGATGTGACTCTGTCCAGAGCAGCTCTTTTTTGCAAATCTGTCAGTGCAGTTTATGAATTTCTCTCTCTCGCTTTCTAATCATCAAAGTGAGGTCAAGACTGGGTTTTCTTGAAAGTAAAAATGACAAAAAGACCACGTATCATGTATCATTTGCCAACCGTGAACCTCATAAATAAAACTAGTGTGTTCTTTTGCAGTAACACCAAATCCATGTGTCCACACTTGCTTCAAATAAGCTCAGTTGTTAATGATGCACTTTGTGATCAGCTGAAGTGTGTTGTATAGGCTGAAATAATGAAGGCCAGGTGATCTGTGTTTAGTCAGAGTTTTTCCTGCACCCCTTTGGAGGTTGCCTAACTCCCGTGTTTCTGCAGTAGCAGTGCGTCCTGTGTGTGCGTGTATACGTTTAAAGGTCAGAGAGTTGGAATGGTATTGGTTTGGAGGGTGTTGCAGGCCAGTCTCCAGCCTCTCTTTCCAAGCAGCTACACACACACACACACACACACACACACAAGAGGCCTTGTACTGGGCTCTTTAATGATGCTGTTTGATCTGCCACCCAGGGCCAGGCTACTGCTCCCTCATTCCCACGCAACAGCAGGGTGAGGTGGGATGAAGTATGACAGAGGGTTCAACCATTTGCTCAAGAACCTCATACATTACTGCTACTGCGAATGGATGCACACATTTGTAAACATGCCATCTGGGACTTACACACGAGCGAGGACTCTATACAAACTCCCACACGGAGCGAAAACCCCTAACACCTCTTAAGACGTCAATTGCTTTTACAGCCAGTGGCATTCTGAGGTTTTCCTGACCAAAACATTCCAGGCAAGCTAAGAGAAATGGCTGTTGTGGATATCCAAATGAACCCAAAAGAGCCACTGACCTTAATGTTTACAGTGCAGCAAAGGAAGATCTTGCACTTTGAGTTTAAGGTTTTGACACAAGTCTGCACTTAAAAAAAACATATTCAAATAAGAGCCAGCGAGGACAGATTCATGGTTATAGCATGCAGAGAACACATTATAGCACACTATACCTTGACTGTTACTTTATACATGATGTGTGCTGTTTTGTCAGAGTGTCTTTGGACAATTGCATTGTTTTATGACCTCAAAGGTGGATCCTGTCACTGCGAGTGCTCATGCAGAGGTGACTGGAGCAGCAAAGCACACTGGCTACCTTTTGTGAGTGAGCAATACATTCTGGGAACTGTAAAGTGGAGGAATGCAGTGAAGTCACCCTGTAGCTATTTCCCAGTCTATAAATGTGACAACATTTCTGTGGAAAACATACCCTCTCGCTTCTTACTGTATATCTTACTTTTTTCTTTTGTACTTCAAATCCATTTGTAATTGTCCACTTTACCCACTACGCTTGGCCTCAAGCTTTCATCCTCAAGCCCACAGGGTGAGTTTGAAGCCTAACCAACTGGTGACTTTGGCATGAGGTTGAAAGCGGGGAGAGGTCCACAGTGAAAGTTCCAGTTTATCCTGAGACTTAAGCTGAGATGATGAGCAATGGAAATGCAACCAGTGTGGGTTCATTGCTTGCAGAGCCCAAACTCTGCTACAGAAAAGTTATTAAAAGTGACAAGCACTTTGGCAGGGGATGGTGATTGTTGTACTTTGATTTGTGAAGAAACATGTCAGAGCCATTACTGAAAATCAGAACCCTACTGTCACTGATGAATTCAAGACCTATGCTGAGACTGGACTGTCTTAGGAGGCAGATCATGGACAAGTGATATCAGTTGACCCCTCTGGGCTATTTAGCAGTCACAACAGAGTCATATGCCTTTTGAGTGCTCCCATTACATCCCATGGGATTGCAGCAATTGATGAGATTTACTCAAACTATTAGGGACTCTGTCTGGGTTCATTTGACAGAACCAGCATGACCAAGAGTGAAAGACCTCCTCTTGAATCTTTGAGCCAACATATGGCACTTTAATAGAAACCAGTCCAGTCTCAGTCAGGACTCTGTAAAACGGGAGATTACCTCGGATAGTGTTTGAACACATGCTAACAAATTGCCCATAAGATGTTTCCATTTATCAGGGACATAATGAGTTTCTAAGCTCTGACTAGAGCATTCACTTTAACAAACTACAGTATCTCCCCATTATGTGATGTTAGCATCTCTTAAAAGACACATTTTAAATCAGGGAATCAGTCAGTTCTTGCTGTATTCAAAAATGTCAAATCTTGTACGCCAAGATTATACATTATCGTAACCATAAGAATTCTATCAGTAGTTGTTATTGGTTAATATTAGAATATAAGACAATAAAGATCATCCAGTATGATACAGTATGTAACATTTCCACACTAAAATATGAAAAACAATAAGGCCTATAAGTTAAATATTTCAGATTTGTGTCTTTAACATCATTTTACTGTACATGTATTCCACAAAGTTGAACCTGAGTGGTGTCATTTACCCCTTACTAACTTATTAATGCTGCTCCTGGCTAAATCAAAATGAGAATAAATGTAATATAATTTCCATCTGTAAACATGATTTCTGCCTGCTTTCATCTCCCATGAACCTATCCTGCTTCACAACATCATGCACTGTTACATTTTTTTTAGTAACATCTTACCTCAGAGATTCACTAACAGCAGAACTTCCATACAGTGCTTTTAAACTACAACACTCCTTGTAAATGTAGTTTTTGTGATTTCCTTCATATTAAGTCATTATCCAACATACTGTACAGTAGGACCCTTCCAATGAAAGGACGAAATCATATATTACTGAATCTCCCATTTAAATTTCATTTTAAAGCTTTAGTGTTTGATATTTAGGGAAGGCTGTGGCTCAGTAGGTAGAGCGGGTTGTCGATGAACCGAAGGGTTAGCGGTTCAATCCCTGGCCTCTCACAGGCCGAAGTGTCCAGTGTCTTCTAGTGGACAAAGTGAACTAAAACAATGTGAACACTCCTAGCTGGTAGGGATAGGCATTTTAAGTGACGGTTGAGGTCAACTAGCCGAATAGTTGTGACATCATCATTAATGGGTGCCCTGCTTCACTTTGTTTCGTTGCCATTGCCAACATCTGCCCCAAACAAAAACTAGTCCACTCTTAAAAAAGGTAGTTAACTATGTGTGCTGTCCCGTCTAATCAACTAACTGATTAGTCATGCACATCCCTGCTAGCTTCCTTGGTGGTTTGTCCATTTCAGACTTTTTATGCTTCACAGTGGATGCCACAAGCTATAAAATAGAAAAAGGACAAGTGAGTCCTGAGCTCAGACACATGACGATGTAACATGGTGAACATAAACTACAGTACGTTCTTTTTTAGCAGAGGATCTTACTTGGAACTGAGGCATCGCCGTAGGGAGTATGAAGCTCCTCCTCCACAGGTACGGGAGCATTCACTCCATGAGCCCCAGGCGTCCCACAGGGTGTCTCTGTCCTCTTCTGATCGAGCCGTCCGTGAGCTCTACACACCAACAGAAGAGATGGAATATGAAGAGCAACAGCCTCTGGGTAAGAAAGTCCTGTTTCACTTCATCCGCTTGTATCAACTTTCTCTTCAGTAAAATGCACTGAGAAATTAAGATTCGTCACATTTTTGCACTAGATGTAACATGATACAAGTGAATGAATGAACTTCCTATGTTTTTATGTAATAGCGTCATGTTTCTCTGAACTCCATTCCAGGTGCATTTCAGAACAAACTACAAGTATGTGACAGGATGAAAGATTGGTTGAGAGGATGTAATCAAAAGCTTTTGACTTTTGCCCCTGTGCACTTTTCAAATGTCAAACTCATCTAATAGATGATAAAATGCCCTTTTCATCATACTCCACATTGTTGCGCCTCTTTGCTAATTGTATCTCACTGAATTTGGCAGCAGAGTTAGAGGAATTACAGTCTGACCCAAAGTTAATATTGTGAGAAGATTAATTTTGAGGCTGCAAGGACAGTTTGCGGCTCAGATGTAGAGTGACAGCAAAAAAAAAAAAAATCACAATCTTCTCTGCTTCTTTCCCTCACCCTTGTTCATATCCTCTTTACCTCTCAAGGTCTTTTGTATTTTCATAGAATTTAACAAACCTGATTCATGTTGCCTCAAGAAAAGGTGTTTATTTATAAATGTGCCGCTTAAAACTGCATATGAGTTACAAATCTTTCGCTTGGCTTTCCTTCGCAGCCTCTCCTGTCCATTCGCTTTGCAGAACTGACTGAATAAAGTTCAAGAGCCACATTGTCTGAATACCAGACCTAGATGAAGTGAGAAGGAAAATAGATTGCTCTTGCTTTCGAAAAACAAGGACATCTTAGCTCAGCAGAGTCCAGGGCCAGAGGAAAAAAATGGTTCTGCTGAATGGATGAAGACTGAAAAAAATAAAAAGACTTTGCAAATCAGGGGATTGGAACTAACACTGGGACAAATTATTCACCTCCTATGGCAGCAAGAATGTGGCTCAATACTGTGGAGGTGCAAACACACTCAAAAAAACAATCCAAAACTCAAAGGTAGTTTTTCCAGCCGTGAAAAGGCATTGATTGATTGATTATTTCCCACAATGCCCTAAAGACATAGGCAGTCTTTTTGGGATTGCCTGAACCATGAAAGCACATTTGAAGATGCAAAGGGAATCTATTGTGCACTTTAGACAGCCTCCTGCTATGGCATCTTTACACCGCAAGGCAGCGGTTAGCGCTTGCACACCCAGCTGAGTTTTTGACAGTGCCTTAAAAATTCCAGAGCCCAAAGATTATGACCACAATGTCAGCGACGGTGAGACCACTTACCCTCAACACACACTGAATAAGGGAAGGAGTGTGTAGAGTTTATGTGCAACACCTGCTCTTAAAAAGATTTATGCCCGCTGAGATGACAAGTAGTTTACAGTGAAGGTCCAGTTTTGCATTTGAGATACACAGGAGTAAGATTTAGTGGGAAAAACACGGTGTCTTGCCAAGTTATTTTGACCTCTTTGGCCCAGTTTCCCAACAGCATGGCATTGTGCTTCAGCTACAGAGATGAATGGAGCTTGCAGAGGAAAGCAGATACAAGGTAATAATACTGCTCTGATTATTTTCTTTGGGTCACAGTAGCAAAGGCAGCCATGCTGTAGTGTACGCTGCAGCGGGTTCACGTTATTAAAAGTGCATGGGGACTGATATAAATAGCTGTCAGTGCTGATGATGCCTGAGGAACAGCAGAGGGGAGACCTAAACACAGACCCAACGGAGCATACAGCCAAACATATCGGCAATGGTGCTACTTTCTGCCCTGGCCAACTATTCCAATGTTTAGATCTACAGTAAATAAACACAAACAGCGCTCTGGGCAGCCGGTTAACACACCAAAGTAGTTCTCCTTTGAAAAGCAATCAGTGAATGTTGCACTCAATTACAGCCAGGAGCTGTGTTTCAAAGCCAAGGGAGGTGGAGGCATAACAAGGCGAGGGAAGAAAAAGGAAGGGAAACTGATGAAGGATGGAGTGATGTAGATGAGAAGTAATAGATTGTTTGGCTGACTGCACTGCTATTGTTCTCAGTAAAGGTGGACTAACACACAGTTCCACCAGTTGGACAGCTGTCCTGCTGGGACTTGGATCCAACAATCAAATGGCTCAGATATTAAACTTAGATGTTTTTTAACCCTCCATCACTACAAGGCCTACCTCTCCTGCTCTCATCCCTCCAGGTTTATTTACACTGACTGGTCTCGTGCAGGGAGCATGCACCCTTTCATACCAGGATACACCCCTCAACCAATGCACAGTGCTACCTCAGATCCTCTAAAACTAAGGGCGTCATACTGCTTCAACATATGCAACAAAAACATGTATATTTCTTCACCTAATTTACTGTCTGATTTAATAGAAAAGCAGTGAAACCATACAACTGCAAAGCTCCCCTGGCTGTCACCCATCAAGTGGAAAAGAGGAAATGAGCATATGATAAAAGACCACTGATCTCCATATTATGTTATTCTGATGGACAGATTCTATTTAAGTCACCTGTCAGCAGCTGAGACGAAGGACATTTTCCTTGAAGATGGAAAACTCCTCGACAGGGGAAAGAAACCTGACTCCGGTGCCTTCTTCTGCAGACTGTGTCAATATACATACATAGATGGCCTTTTCAGTTGGCAAGACATATGATCTTTGCACATCTGCTGAATCCCTTGTCGTCTGCACAGGAGCACACGGCACTGTACTCGCCATCAAGCTGCAAGGCAGTTGCTGTAATGTAACAGAGAGCCCCAGCCTCAGACACAACAAGTTGTCAACCTGTGCACGCATGAAAAGTTGATCCTTGCAACTTCCATCAAAAACAATGAAGAGTTTTAGCCACTTTTCAGGAAACAAAATAAAATCATGTCATCATAACTGCCTGGTTCAAACTGACTCAGGGGTCTGGAGAGTGAAAGCATATAACTAAAGAAAACAAAACAGAAAACATGCTCCTGTTCTGTACAATAAGTACATCTATTAGAACCAGGCTTGCTGAGCAGTTCCAAACAATTTAGATAAGGATGCAGTGATGAAATACAAGAACAAAATAACAATATCATTACACCTTAATCTACAAAAGGATGAATCTGAGGGAAAAACATAACATTACCAGAATGAGAAGAGCTGTCACCAGGAGCTTGCAAGGTAAAAAGCCTCGCTCCATGTTTTTTAAAGTGTGTGAGCCAATCAATCACTCCAGTTGTAGTTGGATTTGTGGTGTGTGATGCTTCTTCTCAGAGGGTCACTGTGTGTCCCGTCTGCCTGCCGCCTCCTCTCTGACTTGCTCATTTTCTTCCTCAGCAGTAACTTGTGGAAGTGGAGGAAAAAGGGGGAGGACTGGAACTGTGTGTGTGAGATGCTTGAATGTGGGGGGAGTATTCGGGATAGGGGTGGCGGTGGCGGGGTGATCCAAGCCCCACGAGCCCTCAGGTCTGGCACACTAGCCAATCAATAAATGGGCTTCAGTCAAGCGTGCTAGTTCAAACAAGGAGCTGGGCCAGCTGCAACTTCACAACTTCACACATGTGTGTGCATTAGACAGTTAGAGAGAGGAAATAATGGCAAACAGACAACAAGTGTAAACCAATTTTCTTCCTCCTTTGATTTTTTCCATGTCTTCTGCAAATATCTCAAATTTCTGTCTCTCATAATTTTCCTTTTCCCTGTGCTTGCTTTTCTCTCAGTTTATTCCTCTGCAAGTCTCAGTCATGTCCCTGGTTTTCTTTCTTTTTTTTCTTTTCTACCACTGGACAGCTCATCTACATTGATTACCAGCTCTATTTTTTTTTTTTTTTTTTAAATGTCAAAAATTCTCAGTTGTACTGTGGTGTGTTAAAAAACAAGCAACATCTTTTTTCAGTTTAGGCCCAGATCAGCTTCCTCCAAACATACAAACTTAAACGAGACATATTTAATCTCATGTCTGGCTCACAACTGTGTTTTGGTCTTCATGAGCATTACATGTGAAAGTTCCATGTAAATCAGATGACATCGTCTGGTCAACAAAGCTATCAGGATAGATTTTTCAGCCATGGTGACTTATTTCTATTTCTTTATGAGAAAAAGGTCTAAAGCAGCTTCAATAGAGCCTTTCATAACATCTGGCAGTTTAAGCCAGAGAACATTTGCACTGTGGAGGTGGGGAACAAGCCAGGTGTCCCCTGGAGGGACAATTCCTCTGGTTATAGAGAAAAACAACTGTTGAGACGGACAGCTCTTGGCACAGACAGAATATACTGTGCTATACACAAGCTTTCCACTTTTAATTCATAACTGTGAGATTCAAAAACAAAAACTGAAACAGAACATTAAAAATAGAACGATCCGTTTTAGTGCCAACCCACTGGTGCCCCTTAATGTGACTTACAAGGTAGCAGGCTATCATTCAGGCATTCAACCCTGACATTCCAAAGACAATAAAAACTCTGTACCCTTCAAATCAAGACTTCAAATCCAGCTCCCAATCAAACACCAAATCAAAAACCACATAATTGCTATCAATTAAGGCAGAGAGGAATGTGCTGCACTCCAGAGCAAATAGTCAGCAACCCTAATCACAACACTGGAGCGGATGTCTTGACACTTAAGCAGTACACACACACACACACACACACACACACAGAGTTTAAAATGCTCACTTCTGCATCGCGAAGTCTCACACAGACAGTGTGGCACTTGCCTTGTTTGATTTGGTGGTGCTACATTTCTGAACATTCAGTGAATTGGGGAATTATGTAAAACAAACCCCCGCGCACACACAAACACACCCCATCATCCACTTAAAACCAGTGCACTTTGTGGTGCCAGCAGGGAGTGATGTGGACATGCACGTTTTCACAGAACTACGCAGAAATTACACCCCCGTGCACCCTTAATCCATAACTTTCTAATATTTGCTTTCACAAGAAATCCTTCTCACATTTGCAAATGGATGACTACAGAAAATAAACTGTGGCGTCGATGATGTGCCCAGAGTTTAAAACCAAACACCCAAGGAGGAAATTAATGTGTATGACTGACACACACTTGGAGCCAGTTCCTCACCACAACATTGCTGGAGGTGTCTCCTGTCAGTTTAAACAATAATCTATGAAGACGATGAGGTGAGAAAAAGTGATACACAGCATTGTTATTTCACACAAGAGCTGCTTAGATATTAGGTTGCATGAGGGAAGCATGCACAATGTTAAGGATATTCAATAAACTGATTGACCACAGTCAGTCATTCCTGGGTATATTTAGTAGATTTGGCTACCCTTTCATAGACTTATAGTGGCAAAGAGTACCTAAAAGTAATTGCAGAGATCTTGGAAAGTGGCAGAATGTTTATAACAAATCATCTGAGATGATTAGACATGTTATACACAAGCCGTCTGTTTAGGTAAGAGTATTTTAATTGAACACTGAACAGAGTTTTCAATACATTTTAAAGGCCTTAGGTGCTGTGTGGGTTCCAGTGTGTTCCATTTCCAAGTTGTTGGCGCACTGGTAGGAGGTTTGGGGATACTCCCCCCAAAAAATGGAAAAATACTTGTTTCATCTAATGAAATATTTCACATAGGAATGCAATGCAATGTGGCAAAATCAGCAGCACCTCCTCTGACCCTTTCTCATTTGAATTTGCAGCCTCCAGTGACTGGAACCAGCTGCAACAGAATATAAAACTCAGTTCATTTTCCCCCTTTTCCTCTTTTACAATCTTTACAATTAAACAACTGTACCACTGTCTGTGACTGTTTCTTCTGTTACTAATTGCCCTTCAGAATCAGAATCTCTATACATAGCATTATTACATGTGTTATATGAATCTGTGTAACCTTGCTATAAAATTTTGTTAGGTTGATTCATTGCCATATGTATTGATGTATGTTGTCTCTGTTGCCTCTGGCCGAGGTCATCATTGTAAAGGAGAACTGGTTCAAATATTGTACTAAGTAGAGTCTCAGACTACTGGATAAAACTGCAGAGCATCTATTCATTTACACAATACCTTCATAATGCTATCTAGCACTTAACGTGATAAATTGCATGGTAAATACACACAGAACATTGAATGACTTAACATGGTAAAATAAATTAGTTTAGCCAAATGTTTAATACCAAATGAACCGATTAAAAGAGACATTCTGTACTGGTTTTAACGTAAGTCTTACATGGTCCCAAAAAAATGGAGTTTCTGTTCAAAATGCAACACAGATCGTTCATTGGACCATGTGTGTAAACTCCACATTTTCAACCTTTTCCAGGCGGGCTGTTTCAGTATCTGTTGCTTTAAGTGCATGTGAGTGACCACATCCACAATCATCTGTTGATGCCATGGATACCATCATGCCTATGGCCTATGAGGGTCCAGGATGATCCTGGTGGTTCTGATGGTTCTAGTGGTCCTGGAGAACTGAGATGTATTTGGATTTGTATTTTGGTTTTGTTCTGTTTTGTTTGGACTTTTCATTAGCTAAAACGATTCAAAACCAATATATCAGTAGTAACTGATGTTTTAAAATGGCTGGCATTATCTTTCTCACATACTTAACACTCTCCAGTATCAGCATTTGGGCCTTACATGTGTTAGAACACTTACTGTCAGCACAAAGTATTGCATGTAGCTTTTGCAAAATGGGTTGTAATACTGTCACTTTCTACTGGTGCTTTTACTTTTTGAAATTTATGTGACTGCAAGTTTTAATATCACGTCAAAACTTACCACAACTGCTTCTATCATCACTCACTGCAGCTTTAAATTTTTACAAGAAAAGCTCCCACGTTCAAACGTAAAATGACATTGTGTTTTAAGCCGTATGAAAGGTCACCGTGTACGTAGGCTTCTGCTGTAGCAGCAGAAGTTGAGCTGATCTTCTCCTCTATTGCTCTGGGGCAGGATAAAAAGGGCATTGCTGTATGTATGTATGTGTGATGACCGGACTTAACAAGACCTCAGTTCTCAGTGAAAAAGACAAATGAAGCTAAAGTTACCAGCGACTGCCATTAAGTTTCACTCAATAGCCAAAACCATTGACTCCACATGTTGATTTGGTCCGGGCAGGATAAATGTTCACCTCCCACCTCCCCCGCAAATGACATGTGTGCGTTCCGGCGTGATTTACACCAAAGCCATTGTTTAAAAAGCTTTCTAGGCCACAGTACAAAATGTTTTACCAGGAAAGGAATTTTATGACCTGCAGCTGAAAATCAACCACACTTCCATAACCCCCCCCAAAAAAAACCTGTGGATTAAAAATAAAAATGTAATTCCCTGACAATCAGCTAAATCCAATTTAAGCCAGATGGGAGAACTGCAAAGTGGCAAATCTGACATACAACATGAAGTATTAGTTTAATAAGACCATACGCATAAAATACTCCCTACAGATTTTTATTATAGTTATGACACATTTTATTCCTGTTTGCCTTTGAGGATGAGCATTAAACTTCTCTTCTTTTGTTTTTTCAGTTGGTCTTCTAATTGATTAGTTGTTCATGGCCATTCACTGTTTTATATAAAAGTCAGGAAGTTGGATTGTTGTGTGTATGAGTGATGACAATATTTAGTTTCAGTGTTTAGCAATAATCTAAAGATGACAGATTTACAAAGCCATAAACACACCTTGTGAGGATACTGTATCATGGTTAAAGGCAGGAGGTAGAACAGCGCAGTGCACAAGACCACTTTACAGATAAATAATGTGCACAAAGGGAAGAGGAAAATACCAGATTGGCCCTTTATGGAGCCATCTCTGTTGGCATTCAGAGCAGCAGACCCTCTGAGTGCATGAGAGGGAAACTCCCCGTGGCTCCACGGAGGAAGACATTTGTTCTGTCTGTATATTGGTCCCAGAACGTTCTACAGAATGAGCAAAAACAAAATGATGTGCTTCTCCTGTCGACTCGTAAGGATCAGGACATCCGGTTAGGTTGCATTGAATGGCTGTATGATGGCAGTTTCAGGATTTACAACTGATTATGTATCACATCTTTGTAAAAAAAAAAAAAAAACAGGTTAACGGATTGAATCACATAAATACATTGTATGCTACTAAATTATCAATCTTAAAATTGGGTCTACAGAAAAGGGGATAAGGCCTGTCACTTGTTGTCTATTTGGGATACCTGCGTTTATCTTTGTGCTGTATAATCATGATCATCATCGAGGTTCATGTGTAGGAAACTAGTTGGACAAATGTAGACAAATGTATTTTTTGTCGTTTGACATTTGGCTGGAATTCTTATAAAAAGGGCTTTTGAAATATTTCTGCTTTAAATATTCAAAAAAGTTATTATCCATCCATGTTTTGCTTCTCATCTGGGTAGACTCATGGAGGCGGCAGTCTAAATAGAGAAACTCTGACTTCCCTCTCCTTGGTCACCTCCTCAAGCTCCTCCAAGAGACCCCATGGTGTTTCCATGCCATGAGGACATATTGTCCTTCCATGTGCCTGTTGAGGTGTTTCAGGCATGTCCAACAAAAAAAAGGCTGGACATGCTTGAAACACCTCTCCAGGAAGGCGTCCACGTTACATGCCCAAACCACCGCAACTGTTCTTCTCAATGTGGAGGAGCAACGGTTCTACTCTGAGCTCCTCTCAGGTGACTGGGCTTCCAGACCGGCTAAACTGCCAAAGACAATATGGGTGGGTGAATCTTCTGTCACTACTCAGCGATTGTGACCATAAGAGATGGGAGCTGCATATTGACAACGAAATATCAAAAGCATTGCCTTTTGAGTCAGCTCTTCATTTCTTAATCTGGCCCTCAACAGTCTACTGTTGATCTTTGAGATGCTGATCTTGTCAGAATTGATTGCATTATTTAAACCCGCTACAAGCACCTCTCAATTTTGAAAAAAAAAAAAAAAAAACTACATACCCCTAACCTCACCTCATCCATCACAGTGGGTTTAGAAGGAACAACAGTGGCTGAAAAAATTCAAAGGCTCTCACCAAAGTTTCATTCAATCTTTGAATTTTTCATTGCAAGCTAATGTAAAAAAAAATGATGGACCTTTTATAAATAAATAAATTCCTCTAATACTACATACACACTGCACCTTTCAAATGGTGATTTACTGACACTGATAACGGCAGAAATCTGCAAGGCATGTTTTTGCCAAGTTTTACTGACTGTTATGAGTCTTGGTCCAGCTTTAATGCAGCTCCAGACAACACAAAGTGTACTCAAAAATAAGGACACTGCTGTAGTTGTTGAGGTTATTTCTTAATTAGGTGTGATGTATTTATATTCTGCCTTGTAATCTCAAAGTTCAGTAGCTCCAAATTTGGTCAGAAGTGAGTTCTGGAATTGGACCCTGTGATTCAGATTAACTGTTTCCATCATGCTCCATTCCACATAAAATAAAGTGTCAAATTTGTACTACGTAATTCGAAAATCCAAACTGAAGTAGGTTATGTTTTGGCATCACATCTCTGCGGTTTTGACTAAAAACAAACAAAAAAAAAAACAAGAAAATGAACAAAACAATTAAGAAAATGAAGTAAAATGATGCACAAAATCTCTGCTTAACCAAAAGTGACACAAATATGAAGGAAATTGAACAAAAATGAACAAAATAATCAAGAAAAGCAACAAAAGAATCAAGAAAATTAACAAAATTGACTTTTTTTTAATGAGCAAAACATCAAAATTATCTTGCTGAGTTTCACTATTTGCATATTTACTGCACTTTACCTTTGTAGGGCTGTATAATTAAGCTACGGTTGACAAATTAGTGATTGCAATCATCATCTAAAATGCAGCCCTAGTGAAGATTAATAAAATAAAGTCCAATGTACTTCTTAAGAGCAAAAGAAATAAGCATACACTAAACTATTTTATTATACTTTTATAGTGATGTTTTGAATTAGCCAGTAACCACAACCTGATCCTACTGGACCAAACCTCTTAGAACCTGGAGCTCAGAGGAGGAATGGGGCAAGTAATTAAGAATCAGCAGTGACATTTACTGTTTCCTGAGACTGCGTTTGTACAGTATGTCCTCAGCACAGAGCTTTTCCCATTAGCACATCCAGGAGAGCTCCTACGTCACGGCAGGTCTCTGGTCCCTCTATGCACCAGCAGACCCCCCCACGCCCCCGCTCCCCACACTCGACCACTGCGGCGTTTTAAAGAGGGTATGACAGGAGGGGATGGGCATAAATTAGCCGTGTAAAGCCGCTGGAGTCGGCGAAACTGGCCCGCCAAGGTGGGCTGGAAGGAAACTGGGGAGCGTGGGACCCACATCCAGGTCTGGGCAAACTCTGAGCAGCCACCATTATTTATGGACCCCAGCCGGCATCAAACCCGGCGCTTTAAAAAAGAGACTGACATGTCATCTGGATATTATAACCGTTTAAAAAAAAAGATTAAGAAACTTCATTTTCTGAAAACACAAACTGTTAAAATAGCTGTAAGTTTTTAAAACATTCTGTACTGTTGTTTCAGTTTTCAGAAAAATGTAAATATAATGTGAGCAATAAATGGTGTTGACTGTTGACTATTCTTGTTCACTTGTTCAAATTTTTCATTTTCATACTTATATTGTCCATATATTGTTTTTGTCCATTTTCTTGTTCATTTTATTTACGTTCTTATATTTTGGGGGTTTACTTTTTCATTTTGATGACTTTTTTCATTTTGGAATTTTTTGTTTATTCTTTTGTTCTTATTGTTTATTTTGCGCTCATTTTGTTGACTATTTTGTTAATTTTTGTTTATTTTGTAAATAATTTTGTTTGTTTTTGTTTATTTTGTGGATTATATTATTCCTTTTTATTCATTTTGTTAATTTTTTGTTCATTTTGATGATTGCTTTATTCAGTTTTGTTTATTTTTTGCTGTTTATTTTGTATTTGTTTTTTAATTATTTTATTCATTTGTGTTTATTTTCTGTTCTTTTTAAAATTATTTTTGTTTATTTTGTTCAATTTGTTGCCTATTTTGTGCACTCCGTGGATTATTTTGTTCATTTCTTTGTTTATTTTATTTGTTTTGTTGATTATTTTATTCATTTCTATTCCTTTTTTCATTTTGTTGATTCTTTTGATGACTTTGTTGATCATTTAATTTGTTTTTATTTATTTTGTTGCCTATGTTGTTCATGTTGTTGATTCTTCTGTTCATTTGTGATTCTTCTCTTCATTTCTGATCATCTGCTTTTGCTCATTATGTAGTTATTTAATTAGTTTATGCTGTTGAATGCACACTGGCTTTCATATTAATGTGAAATCATAATCAACAAAATACAATCGAGCTTCATTCTTACACAGCACATCTAAATTAGTTTTAGACACAAAGATTAAAATGAAAATGCAATGATAGATGGATTTATTCTTCGTATAGATAAAAGGTTATAATGAATTTTTCAAAGGTAGATTCTACATTTCACCCCTGCATCTTGGGCTGAAAACAAGTAAGAACCGTTTGCTCACACAAAAGTGGCCTAAAAACTTCATCCTGTTGACATTTAACAAGTCACTGTGGCAGAAAATCTTGATTTCCATAAGGGATCCCTTGGCCTTCAGTTCGGGCCGCATATGAGATTCAAATATGAACGTGTAAAATCAAAACGACTGCAGTTGAAAGCACTGTTTTCTTTCCGTGGCTGACACCGCTGTATGTTGAACAACACATCTTCTCACTGATTTCCCCGTGAAACTGAACAGAAGACATTACTGCTCCATCTGGGCCGTGTTCACATTTAACACACATCCTGCCCATATCATCCCTTTCTCATTTCACCTCTTCCTGTCTCACTGCGACCAACTTCTTCTGGTTTTCTGATGCATTTACACCATGTCATGTAAAGTTAATATGACAACTGCAAGGATTGTGTAATACCTAAAACCAAGGGTGGAGATTTTGTCTGAACATTGGGTGGGTGGGGG
>JAQQAE010003994.1:0-19359 GCA_029823295.1 Pseudamia nigra | reverse complement strand
CTATCTATCTATCTATCTATCTATCTATCTATCTATCTATCTATCTATCTATCTATCTATCTATCTATCTAATGCAGTGTTTTTATGTGTCAGTGTCTGGTTATGTGTGCTGCGTATGTCTATACAAGCATCCTTAAGGTTTTATTTGTAGTTGGCATGTGTAAAGACTCCTGGCTATGTCTTGTACTCTGGCATAGTTGGCATAGTAGTGAAAACTCACTCCTCTATAGTGAGAATTCATTCATAATGTGGCATGATAACTGGCTGCTTTTTAGTCAAACATGCATACATTTAGCCTTGCACTTACCTTACACACACAGCATGGTGCAGAGCTGACAGTTTGGTAGAGAGTATAACGTGTTCCCTGTTCATGGGATTTTAAATAGCACTGTCAAAGGGTCCAAAGTTAAGATTATAAGAGCTTTGGCTGTGATACCCCAGCATTATATTTCCTTTAATATTCAGAGAGCACTCTTCCTAGTGGTAGATCTTGTTTATCTTATTTGCTTGCATGCTCTTTCAGTGTCAGAACAATGATACCATTAATTAAATGTGTAGTAAATGTGCAGATTTCAAGGACCACTAGGCAGTGCTGATTTCACTCTCACAGACTGAGGTTTATTTCCACATGAAAAAGAGAGTTTTTCTTCTATAAAAATCCTTATTTTTTCCTGTGAAAAAAGTTTATTTTATTTTAGAATGTAGACATTATATGATATGCAAAGTTTTTCATCAATATTTTCTGTGTAATTGCTTCTTTCTTGGTAGTACTTCCCTATGAACTGCTGCTCTCCTCAATCATAGTACAGTAATACATTTTCTTGTATGCATGTGTGCATTGGTGCACAAGGTAGATGACCATTCAGTCATCTACCTCATCTGGTTTCCAGTACTCTTCCCAGTCATAGCTTCTGTTGCTTTACTCCCCATGTGCCAAAGATTATCTTAAAACATGAATTTAATCATCTGCTGTCTGTACAGTATGCATAGCAGTTTCTGTGACACATTGACACATGCACCCTGTTATTTGTCATAAAAGCAATGATATTCCCCTCTGCATGCATGCTTTTTCCTTATGAGAGGCATCTGTCGTCGTCTTGAGCCCATGATCCTGACGCTAATTACCCAGCAATGTAAATTACAGTAGGCTTGGGTTTAACCTGCACCCCTGTTGACACGGTTCCCTACTTTTCTCTCTGGTGCTTTACCCTGTGCTCCACCTCAGCCCAGCATTGTGAATCCTCGCTGAGCAGAGCCAGGCATCATATGATTCCCAACTGTAAAGCCCACAACTGAATTCCTTTCAGATACTAGTTTTTTATTCTGTATTCTCTTCTTTGTCCCTTTTCATTCTGCTATTCATAGTTTGTTTTCCTTTTGATTGCCTAGCTCTAAAGCCTGTCTGTTTTATATATTTGCATTGGTACTCATCCCATGCATGTATAAAAGGAGAGTATACTGTATTTAACATTCAGCAGCAAAGCTTTGTTGATGAATGGTAGATAGGATGGCTTGGATTAGTTAAATATGCCCACACATACATGCAAGCAAACACATGGAAGTCTACACTTGCTCACGGACCAAAGATGTATTCCTGCCCTCTGGGAAATGCGGGAATACTTCTGCAGTGTTTGACCTTCAGACCCTGGTCATGTGACTAAAATTCCACTCCCAATACACATGCATGTACATACAACATCCTCACACAACACTAATGTATTAAGCTGCTTTTATCTCCTGATTCTAAAGTAGAATCAACACCACTTAAAAACTGCAATAACGCACACAAGCTCTATGGGACATACAAAAGTGGAAAGACAAATGACAGCAAACAACATCAACCATTTAAATGTTTACTCTTTGGTAGGCTGCTGATCCTTTAAAGGGGAGTTTTACCATAAATCCATGCTCTACTGTTCCCCTAACCATCTTTAGTTGTTCTACTCGCTGCTCAGCAGGCTCATTGCCCAGCTGGGGCACAGATGTGGCAGCCATGTCATGCAGAGCTGGGAGGTTGGAGATAAGAGGCTGATGGTAGGCCTGCTTTTTTGGTCTCTGGTCTGTTCCACAGCAGTTCAACTAGATGTTGCGGTCGGTGCGATCTGAACTTTGACAGCCGATGTCATGCTTAATGCCTCACTTCCCAACTACAGCTCAGTTGGGCTGATTTATATCTACCAGGTGCTACAGTGTGCAAGCAGCTCTAGGATGAGAGGAGGCATGTGGCCATTTCATTAAGGCAGATGAACAAGGGCTACAGTGTGTGTGGAGATGGGGGGCAGAAGGCTGGTCTTTCTCAAATATAGCTTCATTGCACTGTAGCTGTCACAACACCCAGACCAGGCCAGGAAAAGAGTAGAAAAAAGAGAAACTTCTTAACACTCTGCACATTTCTTGAAACATTTCACAAGTTGTGCCTTCATGCTACCTCTCCTG
This sequence comes from Pseudamia nigra, assembly GCA_029823295.1. Lineage (NCBI taxonomy): Eukaryota > Metazoa > Chordata > Actinopteri > Kurtiformes > Apogonidae > Pseudamia > Pseudamia nigra. The sequence continues at coordinate 16,923 of JAQQAE010003994.1, read as the reverse complement.
TCTCGGTTTTTGCTCTCTTTTTCTCCCTACCCAGAGAGACAGGCCTTTTTATGAATATTTTCAGCTCATGGCCACCTGTCCCTCCCCCACTTACCCCACATCAAAGTGTGTAGACATTTGTGGACACCACCTTGCCAAGTTTTGGCTGAGCTGCTAACAGCTTTAATGGTCTTATATTTGTCGATTTTCTTTCAGCTGCTGAGCAGGTTCTACAGTCTTTCTCTTTGTGCCAGATACAGAGCTTCCAGCTATATAATTTGTGTAGACATTATCTAATAGGATCTACTTCACTATTTGCTGTTGCATTTTGGAATGGGTTATTCTGTTTAAGATTTGAGTTTGATGACAATAGCTTTTCCTCATGTTCGACAGGTTTCCGTGGAGGTAGTGTATGTGGCTTAGTTTTGTTACAACACTTATGATTACTACTGAGAAAAAAGTTGCCGTTTAGTCACATTTTACCTCTGTATCACCTGCCAAACTGAAGTGTTTTCTTCACGCAGGGTCTCTGAATACTGTGGTCGGCTCTGTCAGTGCTCAATGTAGCTACAGAAGGGCTGTTTGATGTTTCTTGCACACTTCAGAGTCAAGTGCTGAGGTGTCTTTTAGCATTGCCCTCCAGGCCACCTTGTTATACATTTAACAAGTTTTCTTTTTGTTTTTCTTCCCTTTTCCTCTGTTGACAGTTTCTCATCACTGCTCTACTTAGAAAGAACTTACATCACCTTCCACAGTTTGCTTTGGAATCTGTCCTTATAAACAATAGGGCAGGTTTTGTTCTCCATTAAATATGACTAAATAAAGATCAGGGCCCATATTCCTAAAAATTCTGAGAATCTTCTCAGAGAGCTCCTAAGGTTAAAAAACTTTTAGCAAGATGTTTTAGCTAAGGAGTGATTTAGGAAAGGCCTTAGAGCGACTCTGAGAAAGTAAGGAACTAAAACTTTTGTTAAGGTGGATTGATAACGTGGAGTTGATCCCATTGCAGAGTATGACATATGATTTGAAAAGTTGTGATTAGCTGATCACACAAGTCCAAAAAGGCTTTAAAGGGCAAATTTATCCTACACATTTAAGATAACAAATGGCACTGTTTTATGCTTTTCCTGAATACATAATGAACCACACTTTAAATGTGGCTCTAAGATGATGGAAAAACGGATCCATTTTGCAGCATTAATGCATACATTTGTTTTGTCTTCAAGTATGGAGGATGACCTCAGGTTAAGTTTTAGTTTTACAAGTGGAGAAGTCTTTAAAGCCTTTATTTGTAGAATCTGAAAAAAGCAGGATGGGAATTAATGACAGCAATGATTTACTCTATATAAGTGTGCTTATTGAAGATTCATAGATTCTTGTTGAGCATGAACCACTGACATAGTAGAAAAACAAAAACCAAATTAATGGCATTTATTGTTGTTTCGAGTTCATCCTCTTAGTTTTTTCTCCATTTTCCTTCTCAGAAACTCAGAAACTAACCCCCTTAACAATCCTCCTCATGTCTCCTGACAGGTTGGCACCTTAGAGACTTTTTAAGGGTAAGAATCACTTTTACAGGATAGACTCTTAAAAATTTAGCAACCACACCTATTAGTCTTAAAATTGTCTTAGACTTTCTTCACTAGGACTCTTTATGAATATGGGCCTATGTTTTTTGGTATTGTTAAGTGTAAAAATTAGACATTCTATTTTCACATATGCTAATGCTCAGTGGGCTTGATTTCAAGACCTTTTTACATCTTCTTACAGATGTCCAGATATGATCATTCTAACTGTTCATTGAGAATTAGCCTTGCTAGCTGCACAGGTTGAACAAAGTGAGCACTAATTACTAACTGAAGCTATTTGTCGTTGTGGAACAAGAGGTGTATTGTATTAGTAGTGTTCTACACATTAGAGTAAAGTAGGCATCATTTAAACAGGTTTGCTATGGCACTCTTGTAATTCTGAAATATAAAGAAGTCATTGTTTTAGTGCATTTAAAACTATTGTCTCTATGTTGCTTTGTTTTTCCTGTCTCTCGACATCCAGTGCCTCGTCACGTTACTCACTTCCTCTTTTAAAATAAAGAGGGCATTATTCTTTTAAGTTTATTAACTCTCATAATGCAGTGGGAGAAGGGGAGGAATAGAAAACACTTTTCCCCAGAGGTTTATTGTTTAAAATGGGTGCAGTTCTTTCCCAGGACAAGGACTTCAGCTAAGCAGAGAGGAATTTGGGCCAGGCCTCATAAAAAAGTATTTGTGTACCAGAAAGATTCTTGCTTTTCCTTTCTAAATCTTTGTCATTAATGACTTTAGCAAATGTGAAGTGGGAAGTGAATGGTTCAGCTGTGCAAGGTCTTCAAAGAAACCCTCTAATTATTTAGCCAGGATATCCTACTCTAGAATTAGAGACCAGGTCACTATGGGCTTTCATGCCTTTTTACTGCAAAGAAATAATTTCTATTGAATGGTTTCACTGGAACACCTTCTACAGTAATTCCTGCTCTGTGTGCATGTTTTCTGCATGTATGTACTCACACATACAGTGGGAAATGCATGAACATACCAGTTATATGAATGAAACTGAATCATCATGAGGTGTGTAAAAGAGATAATCAGTTTCCATTATTCACACATGTTTTGATTTTCCACATCTCTGTCCCGAACCCAGACAGCTTTCACTCACATTTCTCAGGTTTCGTAGTCATTTGGCCTTCACATACCTTCTAAGGGGATCTTATCACCCTACTCAGGTTTAGACGTTTAACCGAACACTGGGCTTAACCGTGGCTTGTGGCACCTCACCTTCCACAGCAACTGATCATGTGAAAATCACTCCAAGTGACACAGCTAACTTCTGCATTAATGCTGATAGATGCACTTTTGTTTAATGTATGATCCAGTCCACTAGACCATTTACAGCATTAATTCACTTTGATTGTATAACCTAAAACCCCTTTTCGAATGTTCTAACAGAGTGTCACTTTAAGAAGGCTCTGCTTTAGATATTTGTCCAATTCCAGGTGCTAGAAAACCCTGTGTTTTACCAGGTGCGGGACTGGGTCATTACTAAGGTATTTGTTTTTCAGATTATACAGAATACAGAGTGCAGAGTGTACAGACTTGTTATCCATGTCCTTTCTATGTGTGTTGGGACATGATCTGTGCATGAAGTCCTGCTTCACTGTGTCCTCTCTTTTGCTGTCATTCTTGCTGGAGTGCACCTCACACAGCTAGCAGGCTGGTCTGGTGGGCCAGGTTCTCATTTCATTTATCTTTGATAGCATCATCTCAGTATGCCGATCAATCAGCTATCCTTAATGGAAGCAGAAGTAGTGATAATGTCATTTTCCTTTTCACCCCAATCCTACCATTCCATTGGATTGTGAATAACAGGGTAAAGCTGCAAAGTTGAGTTATGGGTGGGTTGTGGTTTGCAAGGGCTGAGGGGGAGGAGGCAAAGTTAAGCACATGTTTGTTGTACACATGATGTCTCTCCAAAACATTTACATAAAGCCCCACAATTGTGATAATAAACCGTTTTATCATTGGGCTTCAAATCAATAATGTGGCTTCTTTGGGTTTAATATTTCAATGGTATTGATCATTTTAACAACTGTGCGTGTGTGTAGTTGGTCTTAACTGCAGTAAAGATGCTGTAAAGGTGTGTGCATATCACTGCACATGTTTGTGTATGGCACCATGCAAGCGTGCTGTCTTCTAGAATAACGTAAATTAGTTTCCCACATCTCAAAAAGTAGAGTGAATCTATATTTCACAATTCTTCCAGACCTGCAGTTTTCTGTACACACTGTTCTGTCTTCTACTTTCATAACAAAAACATTCCCAAACAGTTTGTGGTCATTGCTTCTTTTCACCACCTCTACCACTCTCACCCTGTTGCTAAAGAGCAAATGAAATGGAGTTAGTGCAAACACAATCTCTGAAAGCACTGTAGTTAACAGATTTCACTTCCATTCTCTCTAGAGAGAACGTCTGCTTTCCACAGATATAAATAGGGGCAGATTTGATAATTAGTAGAAATGAAGGTCCTGGGGCTCAAAGACTTTGATCAGCACATTTCCCCCTTGTCCCTGACCTTTCATTGGACACGTGTCTTTAGCTCTCTCACTTTCTCTCAAGTTCTTATGATTAATCTCTTACTCTCTATCTCTGCTATCCTACTCTGTTTCTTACTAATCTGCACAGAAGAGGTTATGTATGCATGCTGTTTATCTGGAAATATCTTCCTGAGGTTTTGAAATGTTTTACATCTTCCCAAAGATCATGACCAGCATGTTGTTTTCTGATTGATTAGTGCAAGGCAGACCAGTGTACAAAGTATCAAGTGTCCTCTTAATGTTCCTGCATTCCTCTCTATGCATGCAAAATATGTGAAGTTCCATGTCAGACTGTTGCAAATCATTTAATATCCATGTCTGTTGGTCTAAAATTGAGCAGAAATGGCAGATGTATATCTAACTAATCTAATAAGTATTTGAAAGTCACAGCTAGAAGCTACTGAAATCTCTCTCTTGATTTCTTTTGCTGTCTCCGTCTCTTTCTGTCTTTCTCCATGACTTGCAATTTTACAGACACCCTACTGTGCACAAGTATATATTGTGTGTGCTCTGTGCACTTTGTTGCCTGGGGGTGAATGCTAGTTCTTGCCTGATAGCCTTTCTCTCATTATACATCAATACCTTAATTCCAAGGCTAATTTATGCTCTTATAAATTATAAAGCTTTCTAAACAAACCACACGGGACCTAACAGGAAAATAATACAGCAAGTCTTTCAGTACACTTCTTAAATGAAGAAAGATAGCTTGTGCTTGCTGTAATAAGAAGTTACTTTCAGAGTAATTGAAATAGTCTGGGCTCTGTTTCATTTTTAATCTGTCATTTTGCAGAAACCCAGGTGTAATTTTCATTGTAATATCAGTAATAATATATAATAATATAAATAGATGATAGTGTGACATTTCGGCTTTTTTTGTTAGAACTGCAGTAAGAAGACAGTGCTTTCTCTTTAGATAGTATATTATTTCTTCTTTCACGTTACCCGTTGAGTGAAATGATATAAACCTTCTCCCACTTATACTCCAAGTCTACCACAGAAGCCCCCCCCCATGCTGGTTGTTAATTGGTGAGAGACTGGGAGTTTCCTGCTGTGTGTTCGCTGCTTCCCTTTGCTTTGCCACCCCACCAGGTTTTTCACCAACATGCTGCAGAGCCCAGTAATTAACCCATAGCTAATTAACTACTTCTAATTGCACCAGCACGCTGTTTCTATTATACTCTCCAAAACTGAGTGCCATGTGTAAATCCCTTTGGCATGCTTTCGAAAGTTTACCTCTGCTCTGATCACATCATTAATCACACTGCCCTGTGTATGTGCTACATACAGTTCTGCATTGTAATTCCTTGCTATTTTGTCGTAAATCACTTTTCTTCCATTCTGCAACACAAAGTGGATTAGCAAAATTTGATGGTGTTGCATAAAAGGTAAAATCATTTTCAAGGTTCTATTTCAAGTCTATTAACAAAGGAGGCAATTGATACTACAAACAAATCAATTTTGCCTTCTCTGGCCAGTGTTGCTAGTGCAAAATGGTTACTAAAATTGAACGCTGTGAAACAAGAACAATCAGCACATTGCCTCTTGGGTATTTGAGTTTGCTCATATTATGATCAGCCAGGATTATTTTAGCTGGTAGTGATGTATTTATTCCAACACATGTTTAGAGATTTCATTCAGAGAGTACACATGAAAAACACTAGTTATGCATTCTGGGAGCTGTAGTCTTGTCTCTACAGCAGCCGTTGCTTCTAAGTTTTCACTGGCTGTAACGTAACATAAACTGCACACCTCAGTTCTGCTATCTCTGAGAAAAACTACCAGTTGTGTTAGTGGCTGACCGTCTTTACTCACACACACACTCATGTAAACACACAGCTCTGTTCTTCCCCACCACAGACTCAACACAGCCACGGCTATTTCTGTTCCACAGACTGATAGCTCCTACTGAAGATCATTGATTTTACGGGAAGCCCTGTTTACAGGCTGAGTGCCATCGACCTGAGGTGACTTTTTGCCTCCTGCAGTTGAAGCAATACTGGAGCTCCCGTATGTCTGCATTAGCAGAGGAGAGTAAACAGAATATTTACAATGCCAAACAATGGCAATGTTTTACATGGTTAAGTGTCTGATTTACAGTGTTGTGCATCACAACAAGAACTCCATGTATTGAGTACACTGTAATTATAGATATGTGCAGTCAATAGCACTGACTAACTTCCTTGACCTGCAGCTCCCAAAGTGAATCTATGACAGCAATCTTAGACCATAAAAGATAACAGATTTTCCTCTCAAATTATGAAATTATTGGCAGTTTATACTGTTTTATTAATGAATTTATTTTTTGATAAATCACATAAGTCACAACATTTATTTAGCAATGCCAGACTGAGGATCACCCATGACACTTACATGTACCATAGTTGTTGCCTAATTGACTCCTAGTAATTGGTTTTAATTACTGCCACTGTTAGGATTCACAAAAAACAGACAGTAAAGTTAGAAAAAATAATGTGAAGGAATAAATTCACACATATTTAAAACAGTGAGTGGCATTAAAACAGACTTGTTAATATGCTCAATGCATGCATGCCCTTATTGATGATTAATTGGAACAAACCTATGCGATAAGCCCAGGCCTCACTCTGCCTGAGGACTACAATGGTTCCCCCATCAATGAGCATGTCCCTCGTGCAACATCAAAAGCCTTCCCCTGCTTTATCAATAAGAACCCTTCCTTCCCACATCTTCCTGTAACTTGCTTAGCGTTCACGCCATTGATTTTCCAATAAGCACCCCTTACCCTGCGGTGGCTGGCCAGGCTCTGTGATGGCTCAGAGACCAAACTCAGACAGGCAACATCACTGAGGGACAATAGAAAATAAGGTCTAGTGTATTGTTAAAGGGCCTCCAGGCATATTAACAAACATTGTTTTTCCATTTTAATGAGGTGTTCCCTGACTGCATGCAAGGATGCGGGTAGGTGTAAAGGTTAGGCCTGCATCATGCCTATAGCCTAGCACTCTTCACAGTTGGGGCTGAGTCAGAGATATTCCCTCAGGAAACCCTGGAGAGCAGGGTCCTCTAGAGGCATGACCAAGCCTTCAGGCAGGTAATCGGGAATGCTTATAATCAGATGGTTCCATAGCCTTTAATTCCTCCCTCAGTCAGCCGGTAAATCCCAACTAATGAAAGGACCCGTAAATTAAAACTTATCTCATTTTCTATCCCTGCAAAATGACATCCAGACCTGTTCTCCTACAGTGTTGATTAGTGATAGAGGCTTTTTTACATATGTTAATGTTATCTGATTTGTTAGGATGATGAAAGGAAGTGGGGTGTGATTTCTTTCCCTCTTAACCAGAGGAAAGAAAAAGTTTGGAATGGGAGACATTGGTATAAACTCTTTGAAGGCTGGTGGCAGCAAGAGTGTGAGTTCTTCGTTCAGGAATAGTTTACACATCGGGATCCTCTCTTTTAGATCACCTCAGGAATCCAGCCTTTCTTCTCTCTGATTATCTCTTATTGTCAGCTAAGGTTTGTTTTGTCTGCATACAGCCTGCTTATTGTCAGAGCTGAAAGCCCACATTCAGAACAGCACAGGGGCAAAGGACATGGCTGGATCTACTCTTTGTGTGAAGTCAGCAGTAGAGCTAATGTACATTTTTTTCTTTTACATTTTTGCAGTATACTGTTTAACATCATAGTACCACTCACTAGTAGTCACCTTTTCTGGGCTGTACCATGATTTTGATTTGTGGTTATTAACACAGTCAGCACACAGAGACACAAACCTCCTCCACTTCCCCTCTTCTTCGACCGCGTCTCTTTGTCTGTCTCCTGCACTTGTTTAGTGCCTCCCAGAGATTAAAGCTTTTCCTGCTTTAAACAGGTGTCACTGAGCCAGGCAGACCTCCGAGAGACAAACAGCGTTATATCAGTTGGCCCATCTGCGACTTGCCGACTCCAGACAATCCCATTGCTCATCAGTAACCACTGCAGGTTATTGAATTACACCATCTTGATTTTAAAGGGCAATCCTGTTTTCTGTAAGCAGTGGACACACCAAGTTTGCTCAGAGCCCCAGTTCTGATCAAGAGTCATTGTGTTATCCTCTCTATGGCTAATTGCTTCAGGTATCTAACAGCACTAATATAAATGGATTGGTACAGTATGCTATAGCCACTCTGCTCAGAGTCATCAGTGCAACGACGAGAGCAGAAAACTTCAGAGGTCACTGTGAAGAAGAAATCTTAACGACAAGTTTTGGATGTGGGTCCTGTGTTCTCAGGCCTGGTTGAGACAGGCAGTGGAATCTGAGGGAGGGGCTGATAGAACTGATTACAGGAACAAGGTGTGAAACACTCCATGTTCAGACAGGACACATGAAGACTTTTCCCCCAGTGTAAAAGTCACACTTACTTACTTTTCTTTTGTTATTATATTTCGGTCTTGTTTATCCAGATGTTTTTTTATTTGAAGAATCCGTTTGGCATCTGTTTTTTCCCTTATTCTGGCTGCCCTGAGTCCATTTGTGTGAATTAGCTGTTAAGCTCATAGCCTCTTATTAATGGAGCAGATAATAAATACAGACTACTAGAGCAAGTATCCCCTCACTCAATATGGCAGCCATTTCTAAATCATGTCTGCCTGCATAAAGCAATCTTGTTAATAAGCTAGCCAGTCTAGTATCTTTCATTTTATATGCAAAGTGAGACAAGGGTCATTGGGTTAGCTTCTCTGTAGTGTAAACAAACAGAAAAATTGTAGATTGTACTAAAACAGTGTCCTGACTCACCTGACTCATTTATTACAAAACAGTTTAAACTTAATATTTTGACTGTATAATTGCTTTTCATTTTTAAGGCTTTTATTTCCCCCTTTATATTATTAATGAATGCTATTTTTAAGGTGTACTCTTTGTTTTACGGTTACTATGTGAAGTATGCTACAGCACACTTAAAAAGAGTGTATTATTTTTGTAGTATGAGGGCATAGAGGCTAGAGGTCTCAGACGTTATATTGGAAGGGCTCTTCATCAGACATTCATGAAGATGCAGACAGACATTATCAATCTCTCCTCTCCCTCAGTGGTTAATATGTTAGTGTGTGGGGGTAGACTCTATTCTGATCACAGCTGAAATTTGCATCCCTAAGTAAATAAGTAAATAAATCAAGTGCAAGCAGTGAATGTGCTAATCAACTGGGACATGGCAGTGAGCTTGGTGCCGGGAAACTTTGCTCATGTAATATTCAGCACTAACAGGTTAAAGGGCAGGCCAGAGTTATTGGTTTCAGCCCGATTGCCCCCTTTAATCAATGTTGGCTGCATCCCTTTAATAAAATTATTAGCTCAGCAGTATCTTGCGCTATCATTTTATCTCTTCTGTGCTCTAAATTGCAGCCTATGTTGGGCCTCTCAGATGCTCGGGGCATGGCCAGCTCCCGAAAGCTCAGCTCCCATTTATTATTTCAGAGACGAAGGATGGCTGGAGTGTTTGAAACCAGGCTGAGCATAGAGGTTATTGGATGCCAGATCTAAACACAGCTGCAGTGAAGTCCCAACCAAGATTATGTATTTTGGGCTCATAGAAAATACCAGCTTTTATTGCTGGGTTTAGACTTACACATTACACATTTAGATTTCATACTCATGTATTTCTGTGTAAAGCTATCCACAAATCTTGAAGATGGAGTGATACCGGTGACACTGTTAAGAATATGTTTTTATAGATGCATTTCATTTGTTCTTTTCTCTTCTAGTTATGTAAATGTACCATGTGCTGATGGGTGGCTTCTCAGTGTCTAATTATCTCACAACGAATCTATTTGATCCATTAAGTTAGCCTGTTTCTCCTTTTTTCTGACTGCAAGTTAATTAAAAACGGATGTAGGATTTGCAGAATATAAGATTAGGGTGTTGTTTGGAAGGTGAAGATAAAAGATGGTACCTTCCTGATATGGCAGGAAGATGAATCATGGACGGCTTATTAGTGCTTGTCTCAGGTATTGTGTTTAAGTACCTAATCTAGCGTAATGAGCATGGTGTCATTTTTCCAATTATATCTCAGACTTTTGTCTCTCACCCAGTGCACTATACATTTGATTTTATTCCTTTAACAGTCCTAAACATAGTGTCTCTTTTTATATTTCTCATATATCATCCTTTTATAATAAGCATAGGAATATCTTATTTAAGCAGTATAAATATTTTGGTGTCCATCACTGTTGTGGTGAATTATATGTTGTCTCTCCACAGGTAGATAGATACATTTATACTAGTATCAAACAATCCAATTACAACAATAACCTGTTTTCCTATGTCATTTGTGTCTCTGCAGGCCTGGATGCGATGAACGCCTCATGTAGGCATCAGCATGGACAGCTGTGAGTCTCCCGTAGTTTCTGGGACAGACGATGGGCTTGGCTCCTCCCAGCAGCAGCAACCACCACAGCCCTGGAACGATCACTCTAGCTCACAGGTCCCTTGCACCAACCAGGCACCTTCCCTGGACCCCCTGTCCCTCACAGCTCCCTACCCTTCTCAACCCCAAAACCCCAGTACACCTCATGAAGGAGTGAGAGAACTGCAGTCCCAGCAGCAGCAGCCAAAACAGACGTCACCCCAGTCCCATCGGGATAGATCTGCCACAGCCCAGCTGCATTCTAGAAGAGAGGGTCTTGAAGAGGAAGAGCAAGAGGGAGTGAGCTGTGGAGAAGAGGACGAATTGGAAGATTTGGATGAAATGGAGATTGACAGCTGTTTCCCAAGTCTTCAACCCTTTCCTGGGGTTCCTATGGCTCCAGGGGGAGGAGGAGGCATGCCCACACTTCTGCGACATCAGCCAACACGACATCAGGGAGTGCCTGAGAGCGGAAGTGAGGAAGGAGAGGAGGAGGAGGAAGAGGAGAGTAGTGATGTGGAGAACCTGGCTGGAGAGATTGTCTACCAGCCAGATGGCTCAGCTTACATTGTAGAGAGCCTCAGTCAGTTGATCCAAAGTGGTGGGAGTATGGTACCTGGCCTGCTTCCCACAAACTCTCTCACCAGTGGGGGAAAACCAGGGGAACCTGCTGGGACTTCATCCTCAGTCTACCCTCAGATCATCAACACGTTCCACATAGCCTCGTCCTTCGGGAAGTGGTTTGGCAACTCAGACCAAGGTTTCCCCAATACCTCAACCATGGCAGGCCTCAGCCCTGTCCTGCACAGTTTTCGTGTTTTTGATGTGCGGCACAAAAGCAACAAGGATTACCTAAACAGCGATGGGTCTGCCAAGAAGTCCTGTGTATCCAAAGATGTTCCCAACAACGTGGATTTCTCCAAATTTGATGGGCTTTCCCTCTATGGCAAGGGTAAGCCAATTCTTATGTGTTTTCTCTGCAAGCTGTCCTTTGGCTATGCGCGTTCCTTTGCCACACATGCCGTCCATGATCATCGCATGACACTGTGTGAGGACGAAAGGCGGCTTCTGGGAGAGAAGCATGCATCTGCCATTATCCAGGGCATAGGGAAGGACAAAGAGCCCCTCATTAGTTTCCTGGAACCAAAAAACAAGAGCACTCCTCTGCCACCTACCCTGCTTCCTATTAACTCTGGCCAGAGCTTCTATGGCACATTTAGTGGTGTCCATTTGGAGCCTGGAAGCAGTAGTGGGGGTAGCGAGATCCTCCTGAACAAAGACTCTGACTCTATCCTCCAGCAACAACAGCAGCATCAAACCCCACTTAGCTCTGTCCTCTCTCTTGGAGGGTTAAATATTCCTAAAGCATCCACTCTTACCTCATCTCCAGGCTCTGCCAAAGACTCCGGTGCCCTGCCCAAACAGGGAGGGAGAACAGAGGAGCCTGCTGGAAAAGAGGTGGCATGCAAGGGAGAGGATGGGGAGACTGAGGGGCGTGAAAGCAAGGCACACCTATCGAGTCAGACTGGGGGTTCAGAAGAAGAAGAAGAGGAACTGTTATTAGGGGAGGAGGAAGATGAGGTGGAGGCAGAAAGCACTGCAGTGGCCTGTGGTGGTAACAGTAGCAGTGGCGGGGGTGAAGCGGGGGAACCAGCTGTCTCAAACCAAAGCATTTCCAAATCTCCTTTATTAATGCCTAGTAGCGCTCTCCAGCCTTCTGCCTGCACCTCTGCGGTCAGTTCCACACTCAACAGCAAAGCCCTTGCTTCCACTTCCTCCTCTGTCAAGGAAGAGGGTTCAGCTGCAGACAGTGGGGGGAGGACCTCAGAGCTCCCTCTGAGCTTTAACTGCCAAGGGCCCACTGTTCCCATGGCATTGGCGGCAACTGCCGTCAGAAGGAGCGAGGATGACACTACTGGCACTTCCTCCTCACCTCTGTCATCCAATGCTGCTGCTGATGAAAGTGCCAATCGAGATAGTGCCACAGCTCCAGAACCAAATGATTGCCCGGCAGAAGGAGAGGAGGAAAATGGATCTCTTCTGCACCATCACCACATGCACCACCATCATCATCACCTCCACCCTTCATCTCATGGCCACTCCCACCCCCACACAGGGGGCTCCTGTGACATTACTGGCATGGGTGAGTGTTCACAGAACCATGGGCCTGGTGGCAGCGGAGGAAGTGGGGTAGAATGCCCAAAATGTGACACCATTCTTGGTTCGTCGCGTTCCTTGGGTGGTCACATGACCATGATGCACTCACGCAACTCGTGCAAGACACTCAAATGTCCCAAATGCAACTGGCATTACAAATACCAGCAGACGTTGGAGGCCCACATGAAAGAGAAGCACCCAGACTCTGGAGGCTCATGTGTTTACTGCAGCAGTGGTCAGAGTCATCCTCGTTTGGCTCGTGGAGAAAGCTATACCTGTGGATACAAGCCCTTCCGGTGTGAGGTATGTATAAGACTTGTCTATGGTTAAAAGTTCAAAGTTGTTATTTCATTGTGTTTGTTTTGTTGGTTTGAAAAGCTACATAATAGAATACTGTATGTGAAGCTACAACAGGTCTTGGTTGCAGTTGATAAGAAAATATTCTGCATATTTCAGGTGTGCAACTACTCGACAACCACAAAGGGCAACCTAAGCATCCACATGCAGTCAGACAAGCACCTGAACAATATGCAGACATTGCAAAATGGAGGCTCCATTGGCTCTGCACAGGAGCAGGTGTTTGGACATGCTCCAGGAGGAGTGGTAACTGTCCCTTCTGTGACACAGGCCAGTAGCCATCATCCTGCACACCACCACCCTACACAATCCTCCACCCATATGGCTGGACCGTGTGGAGCACCCTCACCAACCAAGCCCAAGAGCAAACCTACTTGGCGGTGTGAGGTTTGTGACTATGAGACCAATGTGGCACGGAACCTGCGTATCCACATGACCAGTGAGAAGCACATGCACAACATGATGTTGCTACAGCAAAATGTCACGCAGATGCAGCATGGCCGGCTAGGCCTGGGAGCCATGCCCTCACCCTCCGAGGCTGAGCTTTATCAATACTACCTTACCCAGAACATGAGCCTTCCACCAGGCCTCAAAATGGACCCTGCTGGAGCTGAAGCCCAGTTCTTGATGGGGAGCTTTCACTTGGATCCCAACATGGCTGCCTTGGCTCCAGCACTTGGTGAGTATGGGCAGAGGTGCTAGTTGGTCATACAAAACACTGAATTTGTTTTACCTACAAAGTGTGAAATGATGACAGAGAGACAATTCATCTATTCCATCAGGGAAATTCACATGTTGAGTATATAAGCAATGATTATACAACATTTTAGTTACAGTGCACATCAAAATAAGTAATTAATGAGGTATATAAGAGATTCAAAACACAATTGTTTAATATCACAGTTCTTCATAAGCATTATTGAACACAGTGAATTCCAGTGTGGGTACAATAAGGATTTAATTTCATGTGTGATAAGCAGGGACATTTATCTCTCACCACTCTCCATTGCTTTAAACCTGCCTTGGTTGTGTCTGCAGTGGTCTGTGGTTTGGCAGCACTAGTGAATTTTATATCCCCATGCTGTATGGGTGCTGTTGAAAGATGGAGTAGACAAGAGAAGACATTTGAGAAAAGTTTATGGAGGCTTTGTCTAGATTTTGTAGTTGTTAGTGATAGTCAGCTGCAATGAATAAAATAGGCAGAACACACTCTACCTTGACAAAGCTGCACATGACAATGTGTTGGGAAAAAAAATGACAAAGCTGGTCTGTACCACTTTAAATTATCATCCACACTATGTCTGCTCTATGTTGGAACTGGTATATTTGCATATGAGACAGGAAAAGTTAGATCTAATCAGAAGTAGCCAGTTATGAAAAGACACACTTTCAACTGGCAGCTTCTGCCTTCTACCCCAGGTAGCCAGCCACAGCCATTGTTCCAAATCTGCTGCTGAACTTCAACACTGGAATTCGACATTTTTCCAGCTTTGTAATTGCTGCTACAAAATTTATCTCAGAAAAAAATGCACAGGTTTGAGGTCTCAGCAAGGGTAACTCAGCCAGATAGTTTGGCGTGCCAATTGCAACCTTACAATTTGTACAGACTTGTCTTTTACTAGTTCAAAGACACAAACAAGAATTGGTTGCTGTGACTAATTCTTCTCCCTCTTTTACTGTCTGGTTCATTTTCCTGTGAGGTGGGTTCGAATAAGCATGTTACAAGAAAAGCAATCATGACAAACTGGTGTCATCCACAGTGACTTAAAGGAGCTCTTTGACTGATCATGCAAACTGTATATTTTTATATCCCAACCGTCCACTGTAGCACACAAGGGTCACAACATCCCATAGATCTGTCACCAAACAGCTAAAGTGATAGGAGCTCTTAAGGTCTCTTAAGGCCCATTCATACTCCACACTAAGTTCGCATACGCATACAGAGGGCGGCGTTCCCTCCAATCTCAGCGGACATTACAAACCAAGTTTGGTACGTTTTCAAGGAGCTTATGGATGCGTACCTCAATGCATAAAATGGAGCAGTACCACCGGAAGTCGTGGGGGCAGTGTTGCGCAGTACAGCCCGTGTGGCAGAAGCAGAAGAAGAAAAAGAACAGAATGCGCCACAAACACCGAAAGTTTAACAGAAATGGCTCAACTTTGTGAGGAGAGGCTGTGTCATAGACTGTGTATATTAATGTCATCCTGGACAACATCTTTGAGCCAAAAACAGGATGCAGCCATATTTAGACGAACTGTAGTGGTGCAACCAGAGCATAGAGAAAGCAAAATAACCACTAGCTTACAGACACACTAAAACTTCACCAAGCAGTACTCGACAAAGTCATATTACAGTGTTGTTAGTGTAAACACTTACCCCCAACTGCAGTCAAGTGTATGTCAGGTAAAACTATGCCCATATTGAATAAATAGAAGATACGAAGTTCTGACTTAGTCTGACCCTACCGGCTTGACTTGTTATCAAACCCCAGCATGGCAGTGATTTGTCGGATTATTTGCCGTAATATCTTAACAATGGAGCAAAAAGTTAAAGATGGACCAGATCACTTATTAGAGGGTCACAGTAAAATGTTTGAGAGCATAATGACACATGACAAAACATTTTTCGCTTAGTATTTTTAAAGAGAACTCCGCACTAGAGGACAGAGTAGTCTGAACTCGGCACTGCCCGCTAGCGGATGTATTGCATACATCCACGGCGACGTAAAGTAGGCATTACACTATAAAGGCCAACGACGTTTGACAACGTTTGATACGCAGCACACTTAGTGCAGAGCATAAATGGGCCTTTACACTGGATTTTTGAGTGTATTGGCCAAAAGATTGTTGTTTCTTAGCATCAGCTACTGGAGTGGAATAATATAAAGTGGAAAGCAAGACCATTAACGATAAGGAAATGGCACTTCAAAGATTTTTCTAACATCTAGAAACTTTTGTTTGATTAAATGCAGCCTAAATGTAATTTTTCTGATAGGAATATAGGTGAAAACTAATGTAAAGCTACAAATAAAAGCTTTCGCTTAATAGCCTGCAGCCAGAACTGGACAAATAAGATCCAGGTTTGTGGTGAAACACTGAATCTACACAGTACAGTAGTCAAGTATGAGAAGCAGAACTGAGACGTATAAGGTACATAAAAAGGCTAAGCCAGGAACAGCAACTGGGCATGTGTACATCTGTTTATGTGTAAGAGAGAGAATAAGGAGCTATGACTGGAGGAGATGGGTCTGCGAATGATTTCATGGGGGCTTCTCAAAGGTCTCCCTCTCCTGGCTATAAAAACTCAGGTAATGGAGAAAAATCCTAGAGCAGGCCGCATACTGCAGCAATAAATAAAAAGGAGCTGCTGGAATTAATTTAGTGTAAATCCTGCTGGGGTCAAGCCTGCATGCTTAGTCTGGGCAGTGAAAGATTAAAGATCAGCAAGAAAAGACAAAAAAATCTTGCAGCTCTTACCTCATTTTTAGTATTCATTTTTAAGTTGGCTTTCACAGACTGAGTAGACATCAGTCCTGTGGTGGTGTCATAGGATATGTGCATGCTGAGATTTTAGACTCAGTACCAAGCAGGACTAATCTGTTAGGTGTCCATATTGATTTAGAGGCAATTTGGAGAGAAAGAAGCAGAGAAGTGGGTTTTTTTATATTATTATTCAGTGAACAAAGGCGGTGGATTTGATTTACAGTAATGTGTGTTTGGGAACTCTTTACGTTCCTCAGTAGTGATAAAATAACTCGCCTTTTCCATGGAACTCATGGCCTCTGGAGCTGATTTACTGAGAGGCCATGAAAGTGCACCAGACCAAACAGGGCAACATGTATGTTCATACTCTGTCAGTGAGAGGTTTGGTTGCTGTGGGAAAAGTCCCATATTTTCTCTTCAAAATGCAGATGAATTTAGGGCCATATAAAAAAAAATGTA
>JAQQAE010003993.1:0-19362 GCA_029823295.1 Pseudamia nigra | reverse complement strand
GCAGAGGCTCCACCGAACCCCTGAGACCGACTCACCGAACCCCTAGGGTTCGATCGAACCCCGGTTAAGAACCACTGGTCTAGTTGCTTGTTTTTTCCTTTTATTGCTAACCTTGTTTATATTATTTTTCTTCACTTTCTTTATTAGTTTAATCACTTCGGTTGAATTTAGGAATTATGCTGTGTATATGACAGACTTTTTTCATTCATGTTCATTTTGCAGATTTTTTGTTCGTTTATTGCCCATTGTAGTGCTTTTAAAAATTTCTCATTATTTTTTGTTCAACTTTGCTCTTTTCTGCTGATTTCATGGGGTACTTTGTTCCTTTTAGAATTACTGTACTTCAATTCATGAATTGTTTTTGGTTATTACCTTGTTTTGTTCATCTTCTGTTCTCTTCATAAAACTTTGTTGACAAGGCACAATATTAAGACATGTAACAATTCACCAAAACACAGAAAATGAAGTGTTTATCTAAAGCTAAGGGGTCTGTGCACAGTGGTAGAAGTGATGGTAGAAAGAGTGTAAAACATATCCTTACTTTTAAGAGTCCTCTGATGTATGTATCATCATTTTTATTGTTAAGTGTGTGCTTAACACCAGTACATTCCAGTACATTCTACCCTCAGCGAGTTTCTCTGCAAAGTATTCCTCCCACATTAGTTCCCTGAAAAAGAAACTACGGTAGGTGTATGGGTCAGCACAGATAGAATACACAGGCAACAAAATACTGTAATGCATTTGACTTTACTGACATATACACATACAGATGAATATAGCTTATAATAAGTTCAGATCAAGTTCTTCCGTCTTATAGTAATAACAGTTAAAATATGGTGACAATTAATTAGGATATAATCCATCTCAACTCATGATTAAAAAGGTAAATGTGCTATCTTCACGGAACCAACTTAGATGCAATCAATAAACAACACAATGTCTCCAAATAACATAGCATTTTTATGAATTTAACTCTTTTCATGTATAAGAAGACTGCAAAGTGACTTTATTTTCCTCATGTCCTTCATAGCATTAAATCAATATGGACAATAGTGAAATGGTTTAGGTAATAAAATAAATACCGCAATTTTAAAAAATTAATGCAGAAAATAATTTTTAAAAACGCAATCAAGAAAAGGTAAAAATGAACAAAAAACTGTGAAATAATAAAAATATACAAAAAAATGTATATAATGAAAGTGAACAAAATAATCAAGTCAATAGAACAACAGTCAATAATGTAGAATTATATTAAAATGATCTTATCTATTAACTTCGGTTTACCTTCAGGTAAAAGGAGATGATCATGACTATGTATCAAAATTATTTTAATAACTACACTATGATTATTATGTCATAACTGTGTAATAATCTGGCAATGCTTTTGGTGGAGATTAAGGCGTTTGGTAATCCTGTTTGTCTTGAATTTAGACCAAGGAATGACAGGACACTTCACACCAGACTCTCCTTCCTGAACAAAAGACACTTGTTGTTTGCAGGCATGTCCACCATCTTCTCCAGGAATAACCCGTTGCTTTCTGCTACAGACCTGAGCAGGGACACGTCTCTGAGGCCCCACTCGGGGTTTCTTTGTCGCAGGCTGTAGTCAAAGTCCACATTGCTCTGTGGGGTGATTTGACCATTCACCGCATAGGGGCCGTATGTCAGCAGAACACCCTGCGGCTTTAACACTGCCCCGGCCCCTCTGAATAAACCCTCCGTACACGCCACAGGAGAAATGTGCATCATGTTGATGTTGAGGACCAGGTCGAGGCTCTCCGGCCCGGTACCTCCCCACTGCTCATGGGACAGAGAGGCGTCCAGGTGGATGGCGGGCTTCACGTTACGCAGCCGATAGTGTGCTCTGTACGCTTCTATGCTGGCCAGACACTGACGGTCGTACTCTGACGGCTGCCACGTTATGTTCGGCAGGGCCTGTGCGAAGTATGTGACGTGCTGCCCAGTGCCTGACGAGACCTCCAGCGCCTGCAGGGCTCTGTCGGTGTTCACACTGTCCCGGAGAACCGCCAGGATGGGCTCCTTGTTCCTCTCCGCTGCGGCAGCGTTAAGCATCGTGCCAAACAAGCCCGGGTATAAATGTCTGGATACGACACAGCCTGCGAACTAGACCCAATAGATTAATTTCTCCAAAATAAAACCCCTTAAAACTACGTACGCAGCTACTTCCGGTTTCAGTGCCACGTGGTTGGATCACGTGGGCATTTTTCTCCCGAGTAGAGATAATATGAAATTACATCTCTTATTTTTTTTAGCCGTTTTCAACTACTCATTCATTTCTTTTAAATTGATTTTATTAGCTGGTGAACGTACACATTGCTTACATGATAACTTCATTTTGGACTTTTGGTTGTTATATGCAGTTTATGAGTAAAGAGGGAAAATCTTACTACTACATCTACTAAAAAATCAAGCTTGTATTAACCGCTCTGCTGCTACTGCACACTGACCAATTCATATGTATACTTCATAATGTCCAGTTGATACCTGTGTGCAATTGTGGCGCACAGGTATCAATCGGGAAATGACAAAATACATTACCTGGCAAGTTTTTTATGTGGCCTGTACATATTGTTAGATATTTCTTATACTGTTGCACTTTACTCTTACTGCCTTTACAGATACTTTTGCCACTAGAACATTGCACGGTTCACTGGTGTGGGAACCAACTTGTTCTCTTATGTATTTCTTTATCTTCCTGTAACACCACAAGCTTATGGTCAGGACCCAAAATGTAGTTTCTGCAGTTTATTTTGTTTATTGTTCATTTTCTTCAATAATGTTCTCGTGGATTATTTTGTTCCTTTCTGTTAAATTTGCATGACTGCTTATTTTGATTATCAGTTAATCTTAGCAGCTTTGAGGCAGTGTCATTTAATTGTAAGGAATACCACTACACATTTGGGAGTCATAGTTGTTTATTTTTGCTTGTTTTTCTACAGTGTGAGGAGGGAAAAGCAATTTATTTAAAATGTCAAATCAAATAGTTTGAAATGACTTAACATTTTGTGGTTTTATTTAAACACTACAGGTACAACTTACATTTTCCAAAATCTCATCACTTTAAGAAATGTCACAACAATCAAGAGTTGATAATGAGTGAAGCCACCATATCACCATAGTTTAAAGGTCAGTTCACTCAAATAAACATTTTCCCACTAACCCTAAGCAGATTCTAACCATGCACTGTATAGAACTTGAACTCTAACTACATTTTAACTGGAATTACTTAGTCAGTAGAAAATGGTTCCCTAGTAAGCTTGTGATTCAGAAGAACGTTGCCAAGGCCAAGGACCAGACAGTTTCTAAGTCTAAAAAGGTTAGGCTATTTTTGTAAATAAAAGTAAACAAAGACCACAGGGTTATAAAACTTTTTAATGATTTGTGTGAACTGACCCCTTAACAACATAAAGAAGAATGAAGATAATTGCGTAAAAAAAGTAAAACAATTTCCCATACTGTGCACATGTTGGGATAAATCACATTATCCACTCACACTGAAATTTCACTTTTATGCTGAGTTGTTAACCATCTGTTCCATTTTCTTATAAAATAAACCCAGACATTGGGTCAAACACTTTACATTAGGAAAAATTTAGAAATCAGTGAGTGAGCGATATGCGCTGCTGTTTTTCTTCCACTGTCCCTGCAGAGATATCTCTATGCAAAATGATGGAGAGATTTAGTCCTAATTGATCAGTTTGAAATGCTGACACGGTCTGCTCATCCACACTCCGCACATTCACAGGCTGCACTGGTGCAGTAAACTTTGCCGTCTGTTGATTGAGGGCCTAGTG
Organism: Pseudamia nigra; assembly: GCA_029823295.1. Lineage (NCBI taxonomy): Eukaryota > Metazoa > Chordata > Actinopteri > Kurtiformes > Apogonidae > Pseudamia > Pseudamia nigra. The sequence continues at coordinate 15,547 of JAQQAE010003993.1, read as the reverse complement.
AGCTGCCAGGAGAGCTACCATTCTTCATGATGGGACAACGGTAGCAACAGTGATCAGATTGATGGTGGAGGTGACAGCAGGGCAGGAGGGGAGATGCTATTTGAAACCAGCTGGTGCCATCAGTCAGTGGGAGGGGGCTCCTGAGGTTCCCGATTCACTGAGTCAAAGAAGGAAGAAGATGTTACAACTTAAAGGCAGAATATTTAACATTTTCCTAGAATACTCAACTTTAATTACTCTCTGATCTTGCTGTGTATGAGATCTTTGCAGAGAATAGTGTCTTCACATTTTTATCCATGCACAAGGAAGTGGAACAATATTAAAAAAAAACAACCAGAGTTGAAGTCACATCAGAGCATAAAGACAAGAATGGTTTGGGCAAGGTAATGTGAGGTTTAGCATATAAACCTTTTGAAAACCTCCAGAAAATCGCCTTCCCTTTGTCTGTTTTGTCTATTTACCTCTGCACTGCAGCTCTCTCACCTAATGCATTATAATACTTGCTTCAGGTCAAACAACAATGCTGTTCACTAATACAAGCAAGAGCGATGTTACATACTTTGCTTTATTATCTCAAAAAATTTTATTGAGTTTTACTATAAATCACTCATTATCAGCACTGACTTTTAGTAAAACAAACATTCCATACTCAAGTTTAATGACTCTAGCAACTAGTGTTTCTCATAACAAGAACAAATTCAAGATCTAAACAGATATGAAGCACTGAAAAACATAATACAGGCTAAAAGTAAAACAGGTGGTGTAGCTAAAACCAGGAAGGGAAGCTCAAATTAAAAAGAAAACATTAATATAAAAATGGTGTACCTTCTTCTCTGGCCTTCATGCGTGCAACAAAATTGTAGCTCTTGTTCCGACGGTAGTTTTCATAAGGGTCATCTAGTGATACCCCCACACCTTTATACTGGTCCCATTTATCCCTGATGTTGCCTCCCTTGATGGGGTCCTGAATTCCCTGTTCTTTGGCCCCCAAGCCCCCTGAACCCCTCCAGCCTGCAGCAGACGGGATGACACAAGAACAATGAACAGAAATAAAGTCTCTAAATACCAAAGAAGATTTACATGATGAATAATCCTAAGAGATGAAATTACACATGCAGTTTTATGAAAATAAAAAAGCATACCCATCTTCATGAGCAACTGATGGCCCTTGTTCTCCTCCCCTAACCTGGTATCTGCAGACGGTTTGGGAGGAGGGCCACCCAGGACTGATGTTGAGCTGTAGAGAGCATTACATGAGGTCTTCTAAACCACAATGCATGAGAAAAAAAGACTTTTATCATCAAGCAATAGAGAAGAAGACTTACGGAGGGGAGGAGCTCCTGGATTTAGCTGCACGGCGTCGTTTGGTGGGTGAACGTGAACGAGATCTGGATCTGGAGCGAGAGCGACTACGAGATGACCTGGACCTACTCCTGGATCTAAATAGAGGAAAAACCAAGAAAACTTTAAATACTATTTCAAAACAAAAGTGAGCTAAACATCTGGATTACTGGTATGTGTGTGTGTTCAGCGACCTGGATCGTGAGTAGGAGCGGCTGCGTGACCGGGATCGTGATGAGTGGGACCGTGACCTAGAGGACTTAGAGGAGCGAGAGCTGGATCGCGATGAAGATCTGCCTCTGCTTCGGGAGCGACTCCTGGAACGACTTCCTCCATGTCCACTGAAAGAGGGGGCAGAAGTGGAGATGGAAACAGTTCAATAAGCACATATCCCATTCAATTCCATTTTTGTAACTGAATCCATTGCTGTGCTTTTTAGTGATTTTATTGTAAATAATTAATTTCCCATCTAAGTACCCTACTGATCAAAAGTTTTCAAATACCCCAATTTTTCCAGTTTTTCATTGCAATTCAAGCAGTTCGAGTTCTCTGACAGGAAGGTCTGGCAGACCCAAAGGGCAAGCTGGTGGCTTTGGATCTGCCAGACCTCTTCCTGCCAGTTTCCTCCAGTCTCTGAGTGCCTTTTGATGGTGAAGGAAACCTTACTCACTGACACCTTGACTTTCTGGGCAACTGCTGTAGGAAAGACCTAAACTTTCAAGTGTTATGATGGTCTGTCTCTAGTTCATGGTTAATTACTTTTTTCCCCTCACCATTTTTATAGCAACACAATGCAACTGGAGTGTTCTAAAACTTTAAACTGGTAGTGTATAAAGTATGATACAATGAATCAATATTTGCTTCCAATTCATCAACGACTTCTCTGCATTTGTTTATGTTTAATATTACTGGCTTTCTGAGGTGAGATACAATATTGTGAGAGGAACCACAGAACCTTGACCAGTAATTTTTATTACAGTTTTAACCATTATCAGCCCAGACATGTGATTATAAGCTGTAAGTAGGTGTGTCACACAAACACTAGCCAAGTTTCCATGAAATGCAAACCAAAAAAGGGGCAAAGCTTTCAAAAGATTCAAAAACTGGAAGGTGCATTACATTACACATAACTCTAATAAACAGAGTAGAAGAAGTAGAGCATCCTGTTGTTGATTTTCATCTTAAATGTGTTTTTCTCAGTCCAAGTCAGAACAACCAGCCCTGTTTTCCCTCTTCATCTGGCAAAACACTGCAAACAGCTGATCAGTCACGTGAGTTAAGTATTTGCTATGTCAGAATTCATTCAGAAGAGGTGTTACATTTACCTTATCCGCATTCACCATTTTGGAAAACACGACTACTAGAGGTGCAAAACCTTTCTTGCAATATTCAGGAAGTGTTTGAACTTTGTTATTTCCATAAAAATGTTCTGATACAAAACTTCAAAATGCACATTAAATACATTTATTGAAACAGACTTCCAAGAATGAAAAAACAGAGACACAGGGGAATTTCCAGAGGGGAATTTGCTCACCTGTTGCGTTTCTCTTGTCCCTTTTTCCTCCTCGCTCTCATCTTGGCTCTAAAAAACTCGTACAGGCCATTCTGCTCCCAGCCTTCACTGATGGAGGAACAAACCATAACCCACTTTTAACTCTAACAACAATATTCTTTACCAATCGGCAGTTAGCACTGCTATCAAAACTCAAGTTTTAATAATATAAGACCCATTGCTGCTGTGGACTTAGAAAAGGTTGGTGTACCTGTTTCTGGGCCGATCATGGGATGGCGGGCTGTAGAATGCCTCCACAGCAGCTAGCAGTCGATCACTGGGTGGCATAGGAGGAGGCAGGCGGATGTCCTTAGGGTCCAGAGGTTTATAGTCACAGTCCTCCAGCTAAGAAACAAAACATACAATGAGGATAATGAGATATGCACATGAAATCTGACTGTAATGGGTTTAATGACTTCAGCTGCAGTGTATCGAGTTACGAATAGAAACATGTGACTTACTTTAACCAGTGGAGCCATAAGACCAGCTGGCAGGTCAAAGTAGGGGACATTGGGGACCAGACTGGGGTCATCCTGGACTGGGTGCTGTCGATGACGCATGTGTGGTGAATGGCCATTGAAGCCGTGGGGGGGTGGTCCAAATTCTGGGTGCTGGCCTCCACCCCAAGGAGGATGGTCACCTCCCATACCTGGAGGAGGCATCCTTTGGTTGGGATGGTGGTGTGGTGGAGGAGGACCTGGCATTTCTGGAAAAAGAAGACAGATGTGGGTAAGTCAAAAACAGCTAACAAATACTTTCATCACAGATGAGAATTATTATCATTGGCCTATGGTGATTTTGCATTTCAAATTGCAGATTTTCTCCAAAGTACTTTCCACTGTCCTCTAAACTTTCAAATTTTGGTTTTCAGTACAACAAATGGTTGGGATCTTGGACTTTGTAAGATACACCAAAATGAGGCTGAACAAATGTATTTAAAATTTAGCAGTTCCAATGTGTTTATAATGTAGACTGGTGTTTACTTAAAACTATGACTACCATATCCTACCATCAGTTATAATACACCATTAGGCTCATGCTGTGCTCAAGACACATTGATAGGAGGAGCAAACAAACATTTGCCAACATGTAAACCCAAATAAATAAATAAATAAATAAATATCTATTAGAAGTGATTAAGTGAAACTGAGTGCTTTTGATTTCAACCTCTGGTACCCCAACACTTTGGTATTTTAAAAAAAGGTAATAAGAGAAACATAAAACAATATTAAGTCACTAGAAGCACAGTGAAAAATTAGAATGACAGAACAAAGTAATTGTAAGATATGACAAAGAGTATATCAGAGTCAGTAAAATGAAAGTTTAACTATAGTTACTTATTCTTGTACCTCTGCGCTCACCTCCAGGAAACTCTCCCTGATTGTACTCGAATCGATGTGGGGTGTACGGAGGCCTGTCGTAATGTCTTGGAGGAAAGTCATCTTGCATGAAGCGTGGAGGGAAACGTCCAAAATTGTGTGGGGGTGGTGGGGGCTGGTTGAATGGAGGAGGCTGCTGGTGAGGGGGGAAAGGCCCCCTGAAATGGGGTGGTCTCTGTAATAACACATCACATAACGTACTACATGTGGTAAATTTGCATCTTGTTTCAAATTAAATGAAAGAAGGTACAGGCAGAGTCAGACTGGAAAAAGAGATCACAACAGAGTAAAACCACATAAAGCACTGACACATGCCTGCATGCGTGGAGGAAACGGAGGCTCCCTCTGACCCCAGGGGGGCTGGTCAGGCTGGTTTCCCCATGGTGGCTGCTGGTCATATGAGTTCCATGATGGGGGGCCTGGTTCAGATCCACCTGGCCCACTCCAGGGGCCTCCTTCTCTTGGTGGACCACCACTCCAGTTCCCTGGGTCTCTCTGTTCATTCCACATCCCCTCATGGCTGTTCCAGGGAGGGCAAGGAGGGGGCGGCTGGTTCGGGTCAAAAGGAGGCTTGAGAAGAAACAACATTAGAATAGATGTAGTTTGTATAGATGTAGTTTGTACATCCTAGTGCTGATAGCGGCAGAAGGAAACTTTTGAGTTTAATTTTAGTCTGCCATTAAGTTTAGTCAAAGAATTTATTTTAGTTAGCAACAACTCATACAATGTCATGTTTCTGATCTAAATAGCAGCAGAAAAGAAAAAAGCAAAAACAGCTGTTGCGTACTTCTGTTTTCTGTGGGCATGAATTAACCACAAGTTCACTCAGCTTCAGTGCTTCATCTTACTTCATTTAAAGAATCTGGATCCTAAGTGGGTCAGTAACATCAGTCTAGTATGAGAATTATGAGCAATGCACATAGAAGTTACACTTCGAGACAGACCATGGTCTGAAGAAGTGAAATAAAGCCTATTGTTTTTACCGGCTGGTTGGGGTTCCACGGGCCCATGTGCTGGGGGTCATACCACGCAGGTTTGTTTGGGGGAATATCGGAAGGTCCACTGGGGTTGCTAGGATCCTGTGGCCTGGATGGGGTACCATCAAACTCTCCAGGAGGAGGACCTGGCATTGCAGGTTTTGCATCTCCTGCACTCAATACACATAATGAACACACATGAACAAACACACTGTAGAACAGGTCAGGAAGTCTTTAGTGATTTAATGCAATTTGAAGTAATTCTGCTGGAACACCTTTAAAAGTGACCTAAATTATCAACAGGTATGATAAATAACTAGGACATTATGTCAAAGGTACATTGTTCCGGAAATATCTACATGACAGCATGCCAACTAGCTTTCACCAGGCCAATACGACCAAAGTTAATTTTGACAAGAAATTTTAATTTTGTTTTAGTCTTAGTCTTTTGACTAAAATTAATCTTAGTTTTAGTCAACATTTAGTCAGCTGATTTGTTTTAGTCTAATTTTAGTCAACAAAAATAGTAAGCAATTCTAGTCGACTAAATCTGTTACTAATTTAGTCGATTAAAATTGCTTATTATTTTCGATTAAAATGTTATTTTTCTAATTTAAACTTCTGTCTACTAAATGAAATTACACCCGCTTTGTATTACTTAACAGTAATGTTCTGCTGGAAGATTTTTGCTTTTTTTGCACTTGGTTACTGCCCTCATCAGTAGACTTCTGCAACTTGTTTCAAAATGTTTAGACATACTTTTACATTTAAATTGACTTTCAAGCAGTATGTACTAAAGAAGTTGGCAGTGAGGTGGGTAAAATGTAACATAAGATTTCATCACTTTTTCCTTGATTAAAATGTCATGTAATGATAGCATGTGAATACTCTCACACACAAACCCACAAATCTCCCCATGTTTTTCCCCCGCCATGGACATTTTCTTGGTCTTTTTATCATCGTCTCTTCTGCTGTGTCCCAAGTCAAGGGTTGCAACCAACATTGGCTGTTGTCTTCACAGAAGGATGTTCAAAACGGTGGCGAGCTTCTCCTCACTGCTCAATAATGTGCTCTGATTGGTTTTCTCCTCATCCAGTCCCACCGCTTCCATTTTTCGAGTGGCTCTTTTGTCATTTCCTCGTATCTTTCCCTGCTTTTAATTGGATTTCGTCACTGTCTATCTTCGTCTCATCTTTTATTAATTGACAAAAATGTCAATTTTGTCATAAATTTAGTCTCAATTATTGACTTTCTAAATTAGATTTTTAGTTTTCATCCGCAAAAATATAATTGTGACGAAAACAATGACAAAAAATTTTCATCAACGAAATTAACACAGATTACAACTTTCATGCTGACCCTCAAGGTTGATAGGAGATTGTTTGTGATTATTACAAATTGTACCTTTAAATTAATGGTTTCAGGGTGGTCAAAATATCCTCCCTGTAAACCTCAACATATGCTGTTCCTCCACTCTATTTTCTGTTGAGAACTCTAAGGTAAATTTTATATTACACAGCCTGATTTCAGATGTATAGATCTGCATTGTAACCTATAATATATGGCAACTCTCCTTGTATGTTCTTGTATTATCATTCAGTGTCCTTTTTTAGGATACATCTCTACTATTTTTTTAAAATGCTGAATGAGCATCTCCTCACCAGCAGGGGTAGCCATTGGTGGGGCCTTTTCAGGTTCAGCAGGAGTGGCCAGCTGTGCTACAGGAGCAGCCTGAGGTGGTGGCTGCTGCTGTTGCTGCTGCTGTTTCAGAGTGGATATAAATTCTTCATGCTGTGTCTTCAAAGCTTGGATCTGTTGCTGGAAGGCAAGTTGGATCGGCTGCACCACTGCTGCATACTCTGTGATCAGAGAGGCCTAACAATGACAGTATTGTCAGAGATTTCCACAGGGGTCTCAGTTAGAAAAACACTGGTTATTGTACTGTTGACGCACCTGGTACTGGCCAAGGCCTAGAGCTGGATTCTGTAGCTGCTGAATGGTCTCCTCATCAAAGTACCCATTTTTCTCCCAAAGCTGCAACAACTGACGGGTGGGAATGAGGAAATACTAAGTTTGCAGATGTAAAATGAGATACAGTTTGTACAAATAATCCCACTGACTAGGTTCTTCAGTCTAATCCCTTGCTGTTCAGTTTAGAGTGGGAGGAGCTTACCCTGGTGATCTTCTGCTGCTTCTCCTCCTCAACAGCCAGGAAGCTGGTACAGTAGATGGGAACCACAACTTTCTGCAGTGCTGCCAATAAATCCTTCTGCTGCTTCCGCTGGCTTGGGAGACAAAGTACACAGCACACATTACAAAAGGAACATACTTAAATTCAGCCGATCTAAAAAAATAAAATAAAAAAAAAAACCACACTCAGCTTCATCACATCTGATTATTTTCTTCTTTATTTGTAATTTTCACATAAATTACATATAAATTCCATATAAACAATTCCTGTTCAAAATTACCATGGAATCCCAAAACTTGTGTGCCAAATTTTTAATGGCTATATGTAGGGTTGCTCATCATGATTTGTGCAGAATGTCAGAACAACTCAAATTACACCCTGGATAACACATGCAGGTTAGTCCGATCATTACCCATACCGACAAGAGTCAGGCCTTGGGTAGGGTGGTTGGTGCCGTCTGTGTGCTTGTGTTCATTCTATAACTTAATCAGGAATAGAGCTAGGGTGACCATACTTGACAGTAATACTGACATTGACCTACCCTAGTCACCCAATAATTTGTGGGTCAAAAGGTCAAAGGTTACAGGGACATTTGCACCATAACTTAATAACAGAAGCTGGAAAAAGAGCTGGAAGGACCACACTCCTTGGTGATGTTGACCTTGACCTACCCCGGTCACCCATTCATTTTGGGGTCAAAAGCTCAAAGGTCAAGGTCGCTAGGCCAAGAAGGGTTAAAATCAATTTTTGCTTCTTTTGTCTTTTTTGTTCTGTTAAACTATATATCTCCTGTTGAAGGTAAATAAATATAGCAATCATTGTTACTGACATTAACAGTTGACAATACTGCTCATTGCTAATATTTTCTTTAAAACGTCTGCACAAGCTAGCTCTATAAATTAACATTTATAATAATAGCTTGAGGGCTGCAGGAGGCATGGGTCTGCACCTCTGATGAGTGCATTCTAGTTTTCTAATTATTACATTTTTTAAAAGTCACAAAAAGGCTTGCAAATTTAATTTCTACATATATTTTCCAATCTTAAATAATGCAGCCGTGAGGGGGGACACAAGCCAGTATTCTTTCTTACGCCGGTCCCAAGCCCGGATAAATGCAGAGGATTGTGTCAGGAAGGGCATCCAACGTAAAACCTATGGCAAATTAAACATTCGAATCATTGATATGACTTCCAAACCAGATCGGTCTAGGCCCGGGTTAACAACAACCTAACGACTTAAATAAAATATGGCAAGATATGAATATTTCCAGTTTTATGTTTGTAAAACAGTCCTTGACCTGTAAACAGGAAAGTGCACTTACTGAGCATCATCAGATAACAGATACAGTAACTGCCGACATTATGGAGAATACCTCTGATTACAATTTTAGTGTTCAGATCACAAGGTTGCCGCACTTTATTATATTTTATTTCAAGTTTGACAAATTATATCAATCACACTTTGAAATCTATGTTCACACATAAATGCAACTATATACCTTGAATCCACATAGCCTCCCTGCACAACAAATCCCAATTTAACTGCAAGATTATTCCTGCTTTCATAGTCATAGAAGAAAGCAGAGTGAATAACTAGGATTACAAAAAAGTGACGAAAATGTTATATATTTAGTGGGCATTTTGTGTACATACCAGTGATGGAGAACATCATTGGTTAAATAAATGAGATGTAGACGGAGTTCAAAATGTGCACCATCAGCAGTGATGCGGTTGCGAAGATGTGATGTCATCAGTTCACAATGCTGTGGGGTCTTAGCATTATTGAACATCCAGTTCTTACCAGCCTGAAAAGAAGACAAATGTGTGATGAGAAACACTACCTTATCCTAAATCATTTTACAATCACCTTAAGGCACTTAGCATTAAGGTTGGCCCAGTGTAAAAATGTTCTAACCGGTTTGATTTCACATCCTAAACCGGACTGAACCGGTATACCTCGGTGTTGCACCTGCACTGAACAGAACATAAGTAATAAGAAATGCAGAGACATAAAGCAGTGTACTGATTACAGTCCACAATGGTAGCGCTAGTGCACCTCTAAGACGGTTTGACAACAACAAAGAACTAAATAGCATAAAAAAGGAGCAAAGGAAAAGGAGCACTGTTCAGCTCTTAATATACAGATGGATATGCCAGACCATGGGCAATAACACTGTGCTTCATGTTAATACTATGTTTTCGGGATAACCTCTTTACCTTCAAATCCTCTACTTTGTCTCAGTGGTGTAGTTTTGGTCTCATGTCTCCTCTCATATCAGGACATCACACTAATATGAAGCAAATACACTAACACGAACTACTGTATGTGCATCTCTCCCTCCTTCTGTTAAATCTCATGGGATTACTCCTCCTGCTGCCAGTGTCAACTTCAGTTCAGTCGTCAATCAGTCATGACTTGTTGAAAATGAGAGGATTTTAAAATTGACGTTTTGCGTTAGTAATAAGTAATGTGACAATGTGAGTTTTTACTAAAACAGAATTACAGAGCTGCTAAAGTTAGGACAAATGTCCGTTCAGCCAATTTGAATGCATCAAACAGGTTCACGTTCCTACACCAGACCAACAGGCCAGACCTACGTAGGATGAATGAAAAGCACTGTGTCCTGCTTACAGAGATGGCATCTTTGGTGCAGGTGTCTATTATAGGCTGCAGCAGGTTGTCAAACTCTGTGATGTCCAGCTGAGTGTCCACCAGCAGCTTCTGGGTCTGCTGCTCCATAGCTAGAGCAATGGCTGCAGTCACTTGTTCCTACATAACACAAGTAGCACGAAACACATTGAAAAACATTATCAACTATTTTCCTGTACTGGTTCTATTCTTGTAACATGCTTTAACAGACACAACATAAAAGAGTTGAAGAGGAAACGGCCTAGAATGTAAAATTGTCCCACGAGTCATGTTTACGTCTTTATGTATGCGTATTTGCTGCACCTGTCTGAGTGAGTGCATATGCTGCTCTTGCTGCTGCAGATTCCACTGGCTCTGCTGAATAAGCTCGTCGATGGAGGGTGCTGCAGGTGGAGGAATCGGAGGTGGAGCCATCATGGGGATTGGTGGAGGAGGGATATCAACCACATCTTTGGCACCCGGGTTGTACATGTCTAAAAATGCAGGTATAAAAATATCAAAGTCTAAACTCTGAGGGTTTAGCAAAGCTTTAGGAACATTTTGGAGCAGTTATAGCAGAAGTGCTAACATGATGTTGCAAGATTTAGTCTGGCCAAAAAGAAGTTATCCTGGAGACCTCAAACAAGATCAAATAAGATGTAAATAGTTTACATACAGCAGGCAGATGAAAGTTGAGAAACAAAACAGAGAAGTGAACAAAATTAGAAGGACATGCAACCAACATTAACCACTGTCATCTGAACTCCGTAGCTACTAACAAGAGCAAAGATGATGGTACCTGGAAATGCACTAGTCAGGACCAGTGAAGTGTCAAAACAAACATACATTAGATTTCCCTAGCAAAAGAAGGGCTGCATGATGGTAGAACAGAAAAACATCCACAATTTAGATGAGAGGACAAGTCTTTACAGCAATTCAACTATTTTAAATTGACAGTCTGGCCAGAAAAATGTGAAAAAGTGTGAAAAAATATAGAAACATGAACTAAGTCTATTATTTGTCATTAATATCAGTGAGATTAAAGGCATTTTGTGTCTGATGGGAGTTTATAAAGTTGTATTTTTTTTATTTTGACTGCAAATGTACACTATGGATCAAAAGTTATACAACACACCAATTTTTCCAGTTTTTTGATTGAAAGTGATGCAGTTTACCGTCTCATTGTACAGTACTCTGAAATGAAGGCATACAGCAAAATAAACAAATGAGGTTAAAAAGAAAAACAAAAATATATTCTAGACTTCTGACTCATTAAAGCAGTCACCTTTGGCAGATATAACAGCTGAACACAATTGTGGCATCCTTTCTACAATGGAAATCAAATATTCTTCCCAACTCTGTTGCAGAAGTTCCCATAAGCGTGGAGCACTTGTAGGTTGCTTTGCTTTCACTCTTCTGTCCAATTCATCCCAAACAAGCTTGATGGGGTTTAAGTCTGGAAACTGTGCTCTCACTCCTTTTCAAGCTTACCATCTTGCTCTTTCTTTCCTAAGGTAGTTCTGGCATAGCTTGGACTTATGTTTGGCGTCATTACCTTGCTGGAGGATGAACCCGTGATGAACTAGGCGAATGCCAGAGGGTACTGCATGGCACTGCAGAATGCTGTGGTAGCCGTTTTGGTTCACGGTGCCTCTCACTCTGTACAAGTCACTGAATCTGGATGCAGCAAAACAGCCCCAGACCGTCACGCTTCATCCTCCATGTTTGACAGGTTATGCCACACACTGAGGAACCATCCTTTCACCTATTCTATAGAGTACAAAAATCCTGTGTGATGAACTGAAGATTTCAAATTTTGATTAATCTGTCCCATAAAACGTTCTTCTTGTCTTCATTAGTCCATTGGTGTTTCATGGACCAGGCAAGCCTCTTTTTCTTATTCTGATGTCTTAGTAACGACTTTCTTGCTGCAAATGGACCTGTCAAATCTACCACTCAAAAACGTCTCTTCACAGTTAAGACTTTATCACGACAACTACTATTAAGCTGTTGTCCTGTGAGTTGCATGTCACGCAAGCTGTAGACTCACAGAAACTTGTCTTATGATTCTGTTGAGGCTTTGCGCCTGCCTGACTTTTTCCAGTCAGTTTCCCCCAGTTTCTGAGTGCTTTTTGATGGCGAAGGAAACTGTACTCGGGGACACCTCAACTTTCTTTGCAGTTCTTATGAAAGACCTACACTTTTAAGTGTTATGATAGTCTGTCTCTCTTCCATTATTAATTGCCTTTTTCTTCACCATTTTTATAGCAACACAATGCTTTCTGCAGTACAATACTGTTCAAACAATGCTCACAAGGATATGGTACCACAGTGTGTTCCAACACTACTTCTATGCAGACAGAGGGGGTTATAATTAATAAAGCAAACTTGGGAGGTCCTAGGAATTAGTTTCACCAAATTTTAAGGCTTGATCAACCTCCATTTGGCACACAACAACTTTCAGCTGTTAACCCATTTCTTGTTCCCTGAAAAAGGCTTTTTTGTATTATTCTGAAATGTACATTATTTTCCAGTTATGGGTAACCATAACCTTTTTAACCTCAGCAGTTCAGTACTTCTGTTTGTACCATTTCAAGCTGTTCATTGGACTTGAACAGCTTGAATTTCAATTAAAAAAATAAAAAAAAATAAAAAAAAAAAACGGGAAAAATTGGAGTGTTCTAAGCCTTTGACCAGTACTGCATATTATCTGAATGTTAATAACAAATCTTATCTGAACACTACTAGAATCACTCAACTTTTAATATATAGTGCTTAACAAGTTTATTAGACATCCCCAAACATAAGGTTTATGCCATGATTGCCCTAAAGTAACAGTATTGAAAATTACTGAAATCATTTTTAACTTTTTCTAATGGTTAATCCAACAGAATGTGCAAGCTCTTTCATGGAAATGATATTTTTAATGCTGAAGTACAATTATTGTTGTTATCCATTAATTTCCAAATTTTTCATTTTACAAAACAGTAGAAAAACAGTAAAGCACATTTAAGGCATGTGGTTTTCCTTCTATCGACTGGAGTGGAAATTTGGTTTGAAGATGTTTCGCTACCTATCCAGGAAGCTTCTTCAGTTCAGAACTGAAGGATACCGTCACCTGGATGACTGAGAATCTTCACAGACAGTAAAGCACATTATTTTTTGAGAATGACGCCAAACTACAGTAATTTACTCACATTCCTGACCAAAAAAATAGTTGTTTTGGTTGAATGTTATTTCTGATTAATTTCTGACTCAGGAGTGTGCTGAGCAAGATACTAAATATTTGTTTTGTTGAGACTGAATGACAGCCTGTTGCCTGTGCCTAAAGGCAATGATTTACTTTTGAAGTATTTTTATTGTCCTAAAAAGCACAAACTTAAAATAAAAGTGTGATTTATTTGGCCTACATCTCTTCAAAAGGGGTCATTTACTTGCACTAGAAGATAATGTAAACCTTATAATACTGTATTTTGGATTTTTATCATGACAGTTTGTGGTTACTAAGTCGGGTCCCCAGAAAAAAGTTTGGAAACCACTGGTCAAATGTATTTGTTAAGCACTGATGAGGCCTTCCTTATAATAAATGATAAGGATCATTATTGTCAGAAATGATTAATAAAGCAAATTCGTCACAGTCTATTCTCTTAAAACACACAAGTCTTATTTCAAGGATAAATTCCAGGCTGAGTCACAATTCTAACCCAAAAAGGCATAGATCATTATTTAGACCTAAGTGTCATGAACCAAATATATGTTTATGTTGAAATCATGCAGACCTTCTACTGCAGTAGAAACACTCCAACGACAGACACATCAACCCATAAAGGTCACTAGACTCCTCCTTCTGTGTCACCAATGAAACCAAATTGTTTCATGAAGGAGTAATGAGCACATTTTACTACCACCATCCAGAAGGTAAAGTGCCTGAGATGTCAGGCAAAATAGAACAGCATAAACTAAAAAAGGAAATAATGATAACATGAAAAAGCAAAAGAAAACAAGCCAAAGCTCTTTCAAGCACATGTGGGATAATGTCTAGCAAAAATGTGCAAAAACAAAAGTGTATCCTTTCAATTGAGATTCTGAATTCAACTGACAAATCTGTTTCCAAATAAATACCTTCAGATTTATATTCCTCCCCATCGCGGGTAGAGGGATCTAAGTGGAGAGAAGCAAACTTTAATGCATTACAGTAGTGCACAGCTGACAGAAGAGCTCCAGTGAGTCCTGCACAACACTGTGCTTGAATCAACAGGTTTTTATTCATCTGGCCATCAGCTGTGACCAAGAATATGATACAATTAGGTTTAACTTACTACTTTTTTATAGATTAATTCACAACATAGACTGTGTGTTAACATGGGTGATATGACTAACATGAAGCCAGGATATGTTGGTATTGAGAGTGACTGTAATCTAACATGCAATGATTATAATATGTTTTTGAAGATCATTAAGCGTGTTGATATCTTACTTCTCTCTCTCTAACACAGATCTAAATTCTGACCCATTTTTCCAATGTATGATCAAAAAGCAGTACAGCAGTAGTACAGGCCACCAAACAAAAAATCTATGAAGTATACTACTTTAACATAAAGACATCAAAGCATAAGCCTACACTTAACAAGACATTTACCTGAATAAACTGAAATTTAAATATGAGTAGAATTGTGTGTTCATTCCTAGATCTATTATATTTCAAGGTGCGATTTCCAATTGCCAGTCCAACATAAAGAAAGTGGATTGATGGTGCACCGCCACAGTGCTCCTTATGTAGGACACCACTGAAAGGCAATCTAACATAAGAAGCTACAAACTGCAGTTGGTGAGCAGGATGTATGGAGAGTGTGAGTGGGCATATTTGTCTTGAAAGAATTTCTAATGTAACATACACTACACATTGTACTTTGACACCTCTCCCATTGAAAACTTCACTTCAATTCCAATTAAAAGCTCTGGAAAAAAAACCTAAATATCTTTAAAATTTCCACAATATATAATAGCTGTCTGTTCTGGGTGTAAAGTAAACTGTGCTGTTCACATACGTTGTTGTTGTTCCATAGCAAGCTTGCATTTATAGTAGCTGAAATATTCTCCTCCAAAGAGGAAAGAAAACTTCGGGTTGTCCTTCTGCTTCTCCATTGTCATTTTTTCAAACTCAGGCCCATTGCGAGCAACAAACTGGGCCAGCTTGTCAATCACATTCCTTAGCTCTTGATCTGCAACAAGAAAGAGGAGAGAAAGAGGATGGAAAATAAAATAATAAAACTACCATGTGTCTTTCATGATTGCATCCCAGATATTTTACAGAAACACAGTTTGATGAAACAATGCTTTGACAGACACGGTATCCAGATCCCACAAAAACCCAAAAAGATTTAAAGAGGTACAGCAGATATAAAAGTCTACACACCGCTGTTCAAATGCCAGGTTTTTGTGAGGTAAAAAATTGACATCAAGATAAATAATTTCACAA
>JAQQAE010003992.1:0-19363 GCA_029823295.1 Pseudamia nigra | reverse complement strand
CACTTATATTTCATTATATATTTTTAATTAACTGACATTACTTTGTAGAAATCTGTTTTCACTCTGACATTAAAGATATGTTTTTTGTAAATTATTGTCAAAAAAGGCTAATTATATTGACAAAGATTCATTTTATACTGCAATCAAAAGTGATAACATCCAAGGGGTATGAATACTTTTGCAAGCCACTGTGTGTTAATGAGTACTTCTGCTCCAGTCATTCCAATTAAAAAGTAACAATACTTTTACTTAAGTACTGTTTTTGTTTACACACCACTGATTATGTCTATACTCCATCCTAACGATGCATGCATCCAACATATTTTGTATAAAACATTAAGTATAATAAGCTGTGTAGCACAGACTGACTGAGCACAATGCAGTCCATTGTCATTTCTAATGTGAAACAGCTAAATGTAAATGTAGCATGATAATGGACTCCCAGCAGTTGCCATCTGGAACACATACTGCAGCTTCAGGTCCTTTCTGCATGTGTTCAAGTTAAAATCACCCAGAGAGGAATACTGGGAAAGGTTAATCTGCTCATTTAGAGCCTGTTGTCTCGCGTTCCAAACCACTATATCCGTTTGTAATTCACAACTTCTACACCGAGTAACATAAATAAACAAATACAGAGTTTTGTCTTTACTAGAAATTAGAACAGATGCAGTTTTTGTGGCTCTAAGCTATTTGTCATTAATCAGTTTCAGCTGTATCTCGCTTGGCTGCTGTAAGCAAACTGCTGACTTCAGCTCTTTACTGTTCTATGCAAATGTTCAAATTCTTAAAATCCTCTTCTAATCCTTGCAGCTCAGTGTCTTTTATAATGTGGAGAGCCAGGCGTTTTCACAGAACCTTCAGCATGTCATGGATGAGGAGCCTTTTTCATTAAATGTGGAATTGACCAATGAATGGAATTATGACCACCTGCTATTAACAATATGCATGAAGTAAGTGACACAATAGTGTTAATTTTACATTAACACTGTAGTGCATTAAATACACCAGAATTTGAAATTAGACACCGCCTGTCTTCAGCTCTCTCCTCTCAGTCCAAATCAGAGAGACTGATTTTAATGTGGTTTCATACTCATATTTAATGAGCCTAATCTATCACATTAAAATTTGCTGCTTCTTGCTATACAGGTTTTGCTACTCTTTGGTATTTTTTTGTAATTGCCTATACAATTAACTAATTCCTATGCAAATTAAGTGGTGGTTGCTGGTTATGGAAGTGACACTGAAATGATCCATCACTTCAGCTTTGTCTTTACTTTCTTTACTTACTGTATGTCAGCATGCTCCCAGCCTGTATACTGTACATGAATATGTCAACATAGCATAATTCTGTTGTTTTTCTCCAGAGTGAAGGACAATGAGGTGATCTCTCAGACTGGCATGGCTCTACTGGAAATAGGCATGCTCAGTGGCATCAGTCTCTCTCCTGGAGCTGCAGGCCCAACACACCTTATCCAAAAGATGGAGAAACTGCCTGAAAAAATTATCCTCTACCTCGCTTCAGTAAGTGTGTCTTTGCCTGCCAACATGGCTGAATCATAATAGAGACAGGAATTATCCTGCACACATGCAGCTACTAGAACAGTGTTAACTTATACAGTAAAGGTTTTAATCTCTAAAGCCTGGCTGTGGCCAAGTACAGCCTTAATCCCCTAAGAGAATTTTCAGCAGCTGCCAAAACTCATCTTTATTCTCTGCTGTGGGCCCCATTTCACCTCCCAGTATGAATATTTAAATGATATAACATGCTATGGTTATAATATTTTTTAAAAACTATGCGAGTTTTATGTTGTAGAATACTTTATTCAATTGCTGTTTTAATTCCATTTCTCAGTACACAATTCTAATCTTACAGAAAACCAAAACATATTCTGTGACTAGTTTTTGGTTTTGGGTGATTGGTGTTTGTATCGGGAACATGTTTTAGAATTTTCTGTTATCAGACATGTTGAGTAGTGACAGACAGCACTCAGTCTTTGATTCCAGCAGAAGGTTTCATTATTTACATAAGACGACGCATAGTGAAACAGTCGTGTGTACGTCAAAGACACACGAGGGCTTAAATCATTCAAAGTTCCATCAGGTTTTATATCCTTTGGCCACTCACTGTCTGAATCCAGCCCAAACCAGTTGTCCCATGTCAGTCAAAGAGACACTTAGGCCGACAGACCTATAATCATCACAGGTGCCAGAGAAGGCAGACATGATGAGGTCAAACTGGATCCACCAGGCAGAGGGCCCGAGCTACAGAATGGCACAAATAACTGGAATGTGGCAGAGCACACTCATGCTCATTTTGTTACTATTATTGTTTACTTTTGTTCATTTTATTAACTTGATTTTTTTTTTTTTGTTCCTTTTGTTGTTGTTATTGTTTATAATTTTGGTTCAGATTTGTTAACTCACTTGACTTTTCAGATCCCATACTTTTTTCAATAAGTCAAAAACTAGTGATTTTCAGTTGAAGAGTGTTGCTACAGTTGGTCCATGAGTGTGAACATGGTACGTCGGGAGGATGCATTAGTGTACGGTGTAGCAACTTGTTTGTCATACTGTAGCAGCTGAAAATGTCCTGGAAAATCATTTTAATAAGAGTGTTCACACACTGTACATATATGTGCTGACTGGTCATTTGTGGTTCATTTGCAGCTGAACAAAACAGAGGTTTGCATCAGCCTTCCACTTCGCAGAGTTTACAAAGTGGCACGTGTTCAATATGCTGTGGTGATCCTTTTTGACTACTATGAACCCTGTAAGTACAACAAGAGCAGGTTTTTTCTCAGAGAGGCTGACTGCAGCACAGGTTCTATTAAGAGTTACACATAAAACTGCTCTATCCATAAAATAGTCAAAAGGGTCAAATTTCAACATGGGCAACTTGTAGTCCAGACAAAAGCCTTTGATCATTGATGTAGATAATGCTGTTCACAAAGGAGTATCTCAAATTATTACAAGGTTGTGCTTTGGTTTCTGGTTGTACAATTAAAATAACTCGGGGTGCATTCACACTGGCACTGTTTGATCCAACTTAAAGGAACCCTGGTCCACTTCTATGGATAGTACAGTTCATTTGGAGTGGTGAGCACTCATTCACACTCTGGTGCGGACCAAACAAGCAAACTCTAGTCCACTTGAAAACGTGGGGCCTCGGTTCACTTGCAGGCAAACCGTAGTGCAGTTTGCTTACAGCGTGAACACAAATGAACTAACTAGTGAATCAAAGAGAGAAAGTGACGTAGAGCGAGGAATATGATCAATTATCTCTCATGTAGGGATTAAGGACATATATCTCATTTTAAAACTTTTAAATCTTTGCAATACCTCATGTAACCACAGCAGAACATGGTCGTGTCTCACACTAATTCATCTTCTTCTTCAGTAGTGGTGCATTTATCTCATGTACAGAGCACCATGCTGGATAGCTCACTGCTCTCCCTGATGCTCATACTGGACAGCCGAGTCTTGTGAAAAACATATTATATTTGAACAGTGAAGCACAAACAGAAACCCTGGGGCACCTCTGTGGCTCACCTTTTAGGGCACACACCCACATGGCCCACGCTCAAATATGACTTGTAGCCCTTTGCTGCAAGTCTGCTCTCTCACTCCTCTCCCACCCCTCCTGCATGTCATCACTGTGTCTGTCAGTAAAATGCCCAAAAATAAATCTTTAAAAAAAGAAAAAAAAAGCAGAAACCCCAAGACTGCATAAATTTGGTTTTGCTCCATTGTTTAAACCCCCTTTACACAGGAAGGCAACCTTTGTGCCTCCCGTGTGCAACCATACAATTTTCCAGATCACTGTTGGAAGCTCAAAGGGGGCAGAATTGTTGCCAAGGGTCATTCAAAGATGGTTCGCAGGACATTCACACATCGCCATAAACATGGTCACTGTAAATTTTTGAACATGTTCAAAACAGTCACACAAAGGTCGCCGAGGAGGTTGGTTGCTGAAAAGAGGCTGTAGGAACGCACAAACATTGCCATGATTGCAGAATGGAGGCACAGTGGTCGCCCAATGGTCACAGATAAAGGATGCATTCTGCTGCAAATTTTCTCGTCAATGTGGACGCCATTGGTCAAATTTTCCCAGGTGGCTGTTATAGGTACAAATGCCAATTTTTTTTTGTTTTTCAGTGTCTCAATTTACCAATCTGGAGTGAAAAACAATACAATTAAAGCACTTCAATGCCATAATTCACAGCTGCAGCTAAATTTGACCAATTGTTCTGCTGTTAAAATATCACACACAGTGCATTAAGTGTCATTATGTTGCTTTTTTACAGCGAGAAGAGCAAGAAGGGTGTATAACTTGGAATCCCTGCATAATGCTGACTCCTGTTTCTTCTGTGAGGAGAACTGTGAGCGCTGTCGTCCCGCCGTCAGCATCATGGTGTTCCCAGACTCCACGTCGCACTCATTTGTCAGTGCCACCTACAGCTTGGGCTGCCTGTTGGTTAGCTTTTTTTCCCTGGTACTCTAATTAAATAGATCTTTTTCTATAATAGAAGTGAAGAATATGCATAAAGAAACCTATTTTTCTATGTAACTTTGATGTGCACTGGATGTAATTTGAAGATATTTTTTTCTTTGAAGCATTTTAATGACAAATGATTGTAAAATATAATCCACCCAGTCATATGCTGCTCTCCTTTTTACTGCACATGTGCTTTTTACTGTTTGATTTTTTTAGGAACAATATTGTGTTTGAACAGAAATGAAGTAGAAATTGCTGTCTTTGGAAACTGTATCATGTAACACTTATGTATTTACTCAACACTTGGTACTTTTTGTATGAAAATATTAAAACCATGAATTTTCTCATTAACTTTACAATCTGAATGTTCTCCGTCTGATTTAATATGTTGATAAAGGCCTCGTGAATGGTGCATGTGCAGCAGAACAAATGAAAAAGATTTATTCCTCACTTCCATGTGTGTCCTGCTGCAGTGCCTTGGCAGAAAATGCAGACACGTAAAGCTGCCTGAAGCCATAAAAAGGCAGAAATAAGATTTATGCTACAGCACCAGTGTACACATTTGGCTGAAGTTTGGGTTTAATACTCTGTGTTTTTACCGCTGATATACTGCATAACAGACCTGCCTAAGTGACCCAAGTACCACTGTGCGAGTGTGTAAATATGGCCTTCAGGGTGTACGGTGCGTACAGTACGATCAACAGAAGCAAGTTGGACCCTGCGTTCCCCTCCTGCCATTCCAGATATGTCTCCTTAGAAGGAACACAGACTGACCTGCACAAATATGCAAAGGAATCACGCACGTGTGCAGTAAGTCATCACGGTGAAGTAATTAGGTCTGACATATGAAAAATGATTATTATTCTTAGGATTTCAGCGTACTGTGCTCAGTCACTGGCATAGTTCACTTTGTACCGCATCAACATATCCCACTGTGCTCACCTGATCATCATTAACTTATTGTTCATGTTCAATAACAGTACTGTCAGTACTGTCCTTTGAAGCCACAATCCGTGACAAAGGGTTAAAAGCCACACTGAAAAGCACTTAAATTCTATAAGTGGCATTTTAAAAACTGGTACTGCCTAATGTGCCAGAGATACATTTGAATGCTGATGTTGGAGATTTTCCTGCAGGAAGAGAAAGATTATTCCACAGCTAAATTCATTTTTTTGGGCGAGAGCTTTGTGGTGTACATGTGTCTTCTATTTTATGCAAACTTTACTCTTCTTTTTCATTCATAAGCAAAAACAGAAGTTAAGGACTGTATTAGGTGATGCTCATACTTGCCGTATTTTCTGCACGATAAGGCGCACATAAAATATTTTATTTTTCTCAAAAATCGACAGTGCGCCTCATGTATGGATTTCTTCTGGTTTGTGCTTACTGACCTTGAACCGATTTTGCCGTATGTGGAACACGGCGCTCAAAAATCTGTCAAAATGTTTTAGTATGGTATGACTTTGCTGCACCTCTTATAGGAGCATTACGATAATCAGGAGCCTTGCGGAGTGATACGTACTGTGCTGTACGCGTCACGTACACTTTAACAGGAGTGATACCGGTAGGGAGCGACACAGACATACTCACGAAGCGGATTGGATACTCACCGAACAGAGGCAGAGAGACAACCCGGAGCCCACCTCCCCCCGGGCAGATTAACCGAAGAACCTCAACCGCCAGACACTGGCACCAACAGGCCGAACAAAGCCAAAGTGCGAGCTGCGCGGGAGCACCGGACAACAGAAGGCGAACACACACTCACAAAGACACAGAGGAAACGTCGGGCGAGGCACGCCACCACTCACCAGTGGACCGCGGAGGCACCCGCCCCAAGCGCCGTCCGATCCCCCATGAAAGCCGGAACCACCAGCGAACGGCCAAGTAACGCAACCGATCCGGACCCGCCCGACGCCGAAGCGCCAAACAGAGACACTGAAGAGGAAGAACCCAATGGACCCGCGGGAGAGGGACGAAACCAAAAAGTGAGTCTACCGTATTGTTTTGTATTTTATGTGTTACAACTGAACAATGTTGAGAGTTACGGTATTGTGAATGAGTGGAATAGAGTTTGACTTATCTAACTTTTGCGTCGCTTAACGCGCCTTATAATCCGGTGTGCCTTATGTATAGAAAAAGATCATAGATGGATCATTTTTTGATCATGTGCCTTATAATGCACTGCGCCTTATGAAGCAAAAAATACGGTAATATAAAGTATCTTTTGGTGTACCTTCGATTGGACTGCTCACTTTAATGCGTCACAGTAGTAACTACATTATCAGCCTGTGCAGGTTTAATTACTCTTGGTTACATTTGTGATACAGCCACCTTTGGCCACACCTCAGCGAGGACGTGTGTTTTCCTCCAAAGGACAGGGAAGAGCAGTCGAATGTTGCACTGCTACTTTGTCAACCCAAAATAGTAGAAATGAGCACAGGTAAATGAGTAAAGTTAGCAAACTAAGCAACAAAAAAGCAAAATAAAAATTAAAAAAGCAAAGAAGAATAAAGAATGAACAATATAACTAAAGAAAATACTCACAGAAATGAACACTATAATAAAATTTAACAAAAAATGAACCGAATTAGCAGCAAAATGAGCAAAAATTTACAAGTAAGATAAAAAAAAGTTCAACAAAATGAATCAAAATAAGCAATAATTAAATACATAAACAAAAATGAACAAAATAAGTATTACAGTCTGAGCATATACGTTCCCTTCTAAATGACCTGTTGAAATGCAGTACATTAGGAATATCATGAATATAACTACACCTGTACCTGAGTACTGTATCTGTTTGTCCACCGTACCTTAGAAATTGTCTCTGTTCTTCTTTTCTGTTTTTTATGATAGTTTGTATGTTTTTCTTGACATTTATGAATGAGTGACATGTATTTTCCTTGAAACCAAGCAAATCAACTCAAATTGGAGTTGCGCATCAATAACTTAAACGGTTACCTTGAATATAACGATTTACCAAAATTATATTTCCTAACAAAACTTTCACAAAACTAAAACAGTGCAGCTTCTTGAAAAATGTGTGCAATTATGGAAAAGGTTGCCTCCAGTGATATGACAGTGAATATGTTTACTTATCCCAAATTTCAACCATGTGTGACGACATTGTCTTAGGCTTTTTCCCTCTTGAGCCCCTGCTCTGATCACATGTGATGTTTTTATAAGATGTTAGCTTATATGAGCATGTTAACTCACAGCTGGATCTACTGTATGCAGGGGGATAGGGTGGGTTGAGAGTTGTCAGAAAATGGAGACACAGATAACTGTACCCTTATGCACAGTAGCAAATACATAATCTGTAGTTTTGAAGAATTAAAGAAGAGACTAAAATCACACTTACAAATGGATTCATACAGTTCAAATGTACTGTACTTGCAAAGTTAAAAAGGCTGTAGTAACAGTTCTTCAACACTAGATGGCAGTCTTGGTATCATGTGCTTAAAAGGTTTGTGTGATCTTACAGCTGATATAAGCAAACTACACATTATATACATATTATAATTCTCCTATTGCAAATAAATGCATAGGTGTGTATCATGGTAAGATGCTGTATTGTAAGGAGTCCAATATAAACAACATCTACAACATTAAAATATATAGGCAAAAATAACAGACACTTTATAAAAAAAATCACCCTACCACTGTCTCCCCAGCTGGGACTGATAGCACGCTAAATGATCATTTCATTTTCACAGCTGTTGAGGTGACAAATACATTTATACATCAACTTGAAAAACACTGACTGTTATGTTCACATATGTGCATGTAACATATGTGCATCTTACGGCTTGACTCAGCTCTAATCTCACTGCATCATTATAAGCAACCCAAAGTCTTTGTAAGCTAGCTTTACTATGCTTTAAAAGAATGTAAAGAAATAATAAAAAACTGAAATAAATTTTAGTCCAGCCTAAACATCAAAATCCGGTCTCCAGCATGCTGTCTGAACACATAATAGCCCGTAATTAATAATGTTGTTTTTCATTGCACCATGTCTTTAAATATGTACTCTTTTGGGACACAACTCTGAGCATTAAGGATATGAAAAACGACCCTTACTAACAGAGCGTCAACCCTGGGGGTCAGGCTACAAAAACACAGTGGATCTCAGGTCATACACCGGTCATGATGTCATGCATTTACTATGTCAAGGATTCTTTAGCAGGAGGGCTGCTGACTGTCTAATGCAGTGGTCTTTACTGACACAGAGCTTAGGTTAAGTGCAGTGATGTTCAAGACTTATCAAAGAAATATGAAAGATTTATGGTTTACTGGGTATCTTTCAACACTTTTGTCATTTTCTCATTATGAAGCAGCATGAGATTAAAAGGTATAAAGTACATCCTCCACCGTCAAGCTTCTGCAAATCTGTTCTCAAGCAAGAAAGAAACCCATAAATCGAGAGTATTGACTTCAGTGGCATTTATTAATATTCACTCCTGTCAATGTGGCTGTGAGAGAAATGATTCTGGTACCAGGCCTGTTGCCAAGGAGATGCAGCTGGGGTAAACAAAAGTCAAGCAGATGATTATTTATGAGTTTTATCTCCTGGTGGGAGCCATTACAGAAACATTCAATATTGTTGTTGGACTCACTATGACAGAAGGCAAAATGTGGTGTGTATTTTTTCAAAGCAATTCACACTGACAGCAGGTTTCACAGATGAATTTTCAACTGCGTTTCTATTTCATACCCAAGAAAGCCTCTCATGTTGAATTTAGAGAAAACTGTTCAAAAGGAACAGTTTTTAGTCCCATATTCAAAAGTTGATTTTGAATATGGGACTGTCATTCATTTTGATATCACTATGATGAATTGCATAATAATGACCATATAGTTGACATTTCAAACTGCATTTAAGGAAGTATTTCTGGTAACCTTTTTTAGTAAAACGTCATCATCACTCCAAAAACTGGTACAAAATGACTCTCTGTGGCCTTGGTCCAGATGACATCAGTAGGAAAGAATTACCACAACAAACAGCCACATCACATGGCAACCCAATGCTGTTGGTGTCGTGACAGCAAGCGGGGGTGAATTGAACAATTCAACAAAGATGAATTGAAGGGAAAACTTCCAACTCCCCTCTGATGCTACCAAAACGAATCCCTGAGTCTGCGATTGGAACGACGATGATGCGTTTGTTTGGCAAGGCATGCTCCATTCACCGGGCCGAGTCATGGAAAATCCTTTTGAGCTTCCATCCCACCCAGAATGAGTGTGTATTTACCCAACCCCCAGGCGACCCTGCACAGGCCGGCCCAGACAGTCCTGCTCAAGGCAGGAGATGAGTCCACCCCAGACAGAGGGGACTCCGGAGGAACAAAGGTGGTATACTCAGTCATCCTGTTTTAGGGAAGCCACTCCTAATCCACTCACTCTGGTATGAAAATGTTTGGGTGACTCGCCTACACGGGTGAATGTTATCTACTTACTGTATGTGACTCACTGTCTCTTGGTGTGTCAGCAGATCTTCTAGTACATGTGTTTATGTCTGCAACATTATTAATTAGACAAGTATAAGCTGCTACAAGTACACCGGGATATCATTCAGAGCTCTTTGTGGCTTTCTCTAACATTTCTTTTCCTCACAACATCACTCATAGTTTCACTTCCTTATGCGTGAGTGGAGCCTGCTTTTGCCACAGGCCATCAACATCAACAACTCCATGCTGGCAAGAGAGAGAAACGGGCAGACTCTGGCTATATTTTTAAGATAATAAAAACCTATTTTCATTATATTTCTGATATGTGGAATAAAATCAAGCTCAGAGTCAAAAGGATGTCCAGAGATTTTTTTATTTTTTTTTTTTCAATACATTGTGAAGGTTTAAAATCTTGTACTTCTGGTAAGAGACAGAACCTTTTGGTGCCAACATAAATATCTTGGTCTTCTTCTAAACAAAAAGATGGACTGGTCCCAGAACACACTATGGAAAGGGACAGACTTGACTTGTTTTGCTACGGAGGCTCAGGTCTTATGACGTCTGTACAAAGATGCTGCATATTTTTTTACCAGTCAGTGGTTGCAAGCGCATTTGTTTATGCTATCACAGATAAATGTACATAAAACACCTGAAGAGACTGGTTAAAAAGGCCGGATCAGTGGTTGGAGGGAGGCTGGACTCACTGGGGGCTGTGGCACACAGAAAAAAATGGAGCATATGATGGACAACCCCGACCATCCTTTTCACCTCATTCTGTCCCAAATGAGAAGCAGCTGCATTGGACAACTAACATCACTACGCTGCAGGACTGAACGTTATAGGAGATCCTTCGTTCCCACCACCGTCAGATTGTTCAACAACATGGCTGATGACAGACTGAAGACATGTTACTGATCTGATCTCTCTTATCTATGAGCTTGTCATCAAATTTTCCAAAGAGAAATACTTAAAGTGTTGTGGGAGTATTTGAGAATGCAACTTGTCTGAACATGATTGATTGAACTTGCTTGACTAAGAATGGTTCCTTGACTCATCACCACTTTGACCACTTTGCTGCATTTATCCAGACTCACACATTTTGCTATCCCCTTGTGACTCAGTCTGGCTCTGCCCTCTGTTAAATGTGTTTGCGTGTTAATGAGAGTGAGATAATGAATGATTCGCAGTAGGAGACAGACTAAACCTACCTGGTCTCGCACAGACTCTCTTATGACTTGGTCCTCTCCTGGTTTTCCACTCATTTTTCACCGGGGTCAGTTTTTGTAGCCCAGTTTCAGCTGTCACACATTTCCTCAAACTCACTGGCCAATTAGAGTAATCAGAAACAGGTGGAAATGGGTTTACAGCATTTCTCCTGTAGACCTGTGTGTATGTGCGAGGATGTTTGTACTGTACGCAGATATAAGTGAGACTTGGAAAGACAAAAAAGGACGCAAAATTTTAGAAAGATCGTTTACATGTGTGAAGAACAGTGAAAGCAGGGGCAGTTTTATGAAAGCAGTACATGTTTGCACAGACATATCTGAATGACATGGGATTATTATGTGTCTAAACCACAGAAAGTGTGGGAGTTCCTACACACTGATTAGGACCCAAACACTGTCTAAAGCGTCTGGATGTGTGTGATCAACTGCTTTGATTACTCCGCACAGAGAAAACACACAGGCTGTGCTTCCCTTTAGCTAAACACATGTGACATAAGGGTTCATGCAGTAGCAGGGATCATGGGATTGATGAATGGAGGGAGCTGTGTAAATAAACGCTCCTGCTCTGTTATTCCACTGACGTATAGTGCAATAATAATTGAACTCTAAACGGTGAACCTGAATTCTGCTGGAAATACTTAACTCCCAGTTGTGATGCATTGCATAAAAAATGTAAACTACTATTCTTTTGTAGTGGTTCAGTGCTTATATTTTATTAAAACAATGCATATCTACTTTTACATTTTTCAGTCGCTGATGTGAGATGGTAGAAATGTTGTTTTTGGTGTTTTTGAAAGCAAGATGATCCGATTGTTTTTCATCCAATGCAAATGAATCACTGGTGATAAAAACTGCAAACTTAAAGGTACAGTTGACAAAGCTGGTTAACTAGTTAATAGCCCATAATTTGTCATGGTCCACTGTCGGACCATTGTTTGGACCCACGACCTGCCAGTCAAAACAGCTTGTACAAAGTTGTGAACTGACAAAGCTGAAAACATCACAGTGGTAGCTACTGTGGAGCTACGTAGCAAATGTAGCTTATCTAACTACAGGATGATTAAGAAGAAATAGCATGCATTTCAGATTCCTTCGTCATCTGGTACAGGTTAGAAAAGAAGAGACATACTAGCTTGATAACTGTGAGGTTGTAAGCCATGTTGACTGGTAGGTCACCTGTTTAATCATTTATTTTGGTCCGCCATGAACAATTGCCTACCAGCTGGTTTGTCAACATCATAGACGGCACTTTTTAAAAATGAAGGAGAGAGGGAAAAGAGAAAGACATCATCTACTTGGCAGCATACATTGCCCCGAACCTGTATTTATTGTTCAACCATTGATAATAGTCCACCATGAACAATTGGCTACCAGCTAGATTACCAACATCGTAGACTGCACCTTTAAAAAAAGAAGGAAAATAGATAAAGAAAGACATCTATTTGGCAGCATATGTTGCTCCAAAACCTGTATTTATTGTTCAGCATTAATGTTGCCTTCACATTTGTGAGGTAAACCCAGGAATCTGCTTTATATAGGGTTTTTCTTTGCATAGTTTCACATGGCATTTATGGATGTAGCAATGAGCTGTGTTCACAGACAATGGTTTTTGGAAGTGTTCCTGAGTCTGTGTGGTGGACATCACCAAATATCATCGGTTTTTAATCCAGTTTTTTCTGACCCAAGATCACACTCATCCGATGTTGGTTTTCAAACTTGACCCTTGAGTGCAGAGATTTCTTTCATATCCTGTGAAAATTTTAACGATATTATGAACTGTAGGACATGAAATTCACAAATTCTTTTCAGTATTACATTGAGAAAAGCTTCAGTTCTTCCAACCCTCACCTTTAAAACCCTCACCATCTTTACTTCAGAATTATTCTCTGGAATGCTCTTTTTATACCCAGTCATATCACTAACCTGTTCTCAGTCAACCTAATTCATTGTGAATTGTCAACACCATTTTTGTTTTTAAGCAACTCTTCCAGCCTTTTTTTGAAGAGAGTTGCTGGCATCAGTTTCAAAATGTGCATGCCATTTTCAAAAAACATCTGACATGTTCTATTCATGCTATTTTAAATATGGGCTTTCAGTCTTTTGCAAATCTTAACATTCTGTCTCTGAATACGTTTTACAACATAGCAACCCAACTTTTTTGAAATCAGGGTTGTAACATATAGCTTATAATATAGTCAATAGTTTTCCGAACTAATTCAAGAGGCCTCTGAGATTCACACTAGAGCTGATCTTTGACCTTGTGGATATTGTGGTTCCAACCTCCAGCTTCCCTCAGAAATTTGCAAACTTGTGCATTTCAGACAGATTAATAAATCACTACTACTTCAACTGCTACTATGACTATTAGTATGAAACACTTCTGCCACTCTTAAGCATTTAAAAGTATAAACATTCTTCAAAAATTCATCATGGCTGTATCGGTGCTTAGACCACTGACTATGATATATAACCGAAAACATGCATTATGTGAGATGTGGAAAGATCTGAGTGAATGACCTAATTATATCCATCCAATAGGTTTAAAAAAACATTTTGCACACTAAGTTGGCCTTCACCAAGGAAAACATTCTTATATTCTAACTGTTCCCTATTTCCTGTGCCATAGTTGGCCTATCTCTCTGTTTCTCTTTCCCTCTGTCCTCAGCTCAGTCTGGTCCCTTCTGTCCCGTGATTCCAACTGAGTTGATGCCGTTGTCTAAATATTTCCTGTCACAGTTTGAAGAGTTCTGCAGTCGGCCAGATGGTATAAAACTCAGAAGCGTAATATTTCAGTTCTGCCACTGTGATTCGAGGTCCACCTTATAGTGACTGACAGAATTATAGGGAGACACCCTGGGTAGACACACAGATACCCATACCTGCTCTGCCAGGTGTAAAGTGGTGCCGCTCCATTAACATTAATGATTACCTAAATGTTATTAAGTTTACATTCAATAGTGATATTACAAAATGTGATGTTGTGTCAGTAAATTAAAGCCATAAATGACATGAGGCCTTAAAAGTCAGCTTCACACACATGCTATTTGATCATGTGATCAGATGTGACACTATTAGTTAGTTGCATTCATTGTTGAAGGCTCAGTCATTTTACAGCCCGGTCCCTGCTTCTTTTATCAAACGTCACCAGTACTCTGTGTACAATATGTAATGATTGCAACCATTTTTCATTTTCTGCCTTTCTGTCATGTTACATTTATTGACTGAAAATTGTGGCTGTTGTTAAGGGCCTAATAGGCTGCGAAATTATATTCTATTGTTATTCCAAAGGTAACTCTAGTTAAGTGGTCTTTTATTACTGGAAAGTTAACATGATGAATCTATCACCCTGGAGACGTGTAGGTTCCAGAGGATGCAGGGGCTTTATTCCTCTCCACGTATAGAACATGTGCATTTGTACATGTGCATTTGTCCACACTGATAAAACATGAAGCAGCAGAACATTTAGTTGAAGACATATATATATATATTATTTTTTTTTTACCACTAATGGGTTTTGTTTTGTTTTTTGGTTTTACAAAATTATGAAGAAAGAGCTTGAACAGTAACTGGATCTTTGTGTCAAATGTAATAATATAATAAAAACAGTCATTTGCAAAACAGAATGCCTGAAAACATGTTATATACCAGTATTTGTTGCTTGGTACCTAGTGCTAGGTAAACATCAACAGTACTCAAGTAAAAGTACTGTTACCTTGTAATAATAATCACTCAAGTAGAAGTACTCATAAAAATAACTACTTGAGTAAGAGTATCTTAAATAGAAAAAAACTACTTAAGTATTGTTGAAACTTAATAATGTGGATTTTAATATAGCTGATATATTGTGTTCTAACAATAAAAAATTACATTAATTGTTATCATTAAAGTAACAGATCCTCAACCAGGCAAATATAAAAATACATGTTCAACACTGTTAACTGTCAGAGAGATTTAAAAAAAAATTATAGTATGCTCATGGCAAAATGTTTATTTTGTTCATTTCAATTAATTTAGTTTATTGTTTTCAGCCAAATGTGTATTCTGCAAAGCAAATCCTTTCCAAAGTACTTAAAAAAAACTAAAGTATGGAGTAAATGTATTTGAGTACTACCCACCTCTGCTGATACCTGAACTTTTTGTTTTTCTTTACATGAATAAACAGGTTTCCATCATGAAAAAGCCCAAACTGGTGTATAAAAATGAATAGAATGAGAGAAAAAAAGTGTTTGACAGTTGAAATGTCCCTATGCACCCTGGATCCTGGCTTTACTTGTTCCACAAATGATCATATGTGCATACCTGCTTATGTTTATTCACAGACATGGTTCTAGTTGAAGGTGTTCTGTTTCTTTGTGACGGTTCTTTTCCTCTTACCCACATGCAGACAGCATCTGTACATACATGCAGTCAGGAGTGAACAAGCACTCCACCCTTGTGGTGGAGGTTGCTCACACATCAAACACCTCAGGGAAACACACCCAATCTGCTCTTAATTTTTACACTTAACTGCAAATCCCCTTGTCAATCCAGTGGTGTTTGTAGACGAACTGAGCTCTTGCTGTGGCAGAGAGACAGAACTGGAATGTCTGTCAGGACGACATATGTGGCAGTTTGGAAAGAAACGAAGCAGGGGTTAATGAACTGCTATGAGCTACAGAGCCAGAGGAAGAAGTCTTAAATCTCGGATTTGGCAATAATACAGCACCATACATCTGCGATTTTTACTTTAAGATATAGACTTGTCTGTACAGTACTCACAATAATACAACTTGTGAGAGTAGCGCTGTCTGTATCTGACATTGTTAATAAACCACTGTATGTCAGTTGCGTGCTAATGTGCACCTGTTTACAATTAAAAGACCTAACTCTTAACCACATATTACATATACTGTAACTCACATCTTTCCTGTCCAGTTTCTATTCATTTGCATCCTTTTTATAACATAAAATTTTCACATCGATCCATTTCCATATGAAATGTTTCTTGAACTGATCTTGAACAACACTTAAGTGGTGTAATGCCTGATTGTAAACATTGACCTTTGTATTAAATCATGAAATTGACTTAGTAAATTCATTATATTGATTATGATGTGTAAAGTATTGCTGGATGAAAATGGTCAATTGTATAACTGCTTAAAGAAAAGGAGAAATGTTTCCTGTCATTACTGAGACTATGATCCATGATGTAAATCACATGACACATGAAATGACATTATATAAATGCTTAATCTTTCTTGTCTTGACTTTTGATCTTTCATGCTGCTTTGTTATTTACATCACTCTCATCAGGACCACATTTATGACCATTAAGCCAGAGTCATGTAGCACCAGTTAAAAGCTCTGTGGTGTTTTGTCAGGGAAACTCTGCCCTTAAATCAAAGTCATTTATCTCTGTACTCCAGAAGCATGGTCCCAACATTACAATAAGATGCTAACCTTCCTCTGCCCTCATCCTCCCATCTTAAGTGTCCTGTCTGTTGAAGTCTTCACTCACGCAACTGTCAACCATGTTGTTTCTGTTCCTGATCCGTTCATACCACATCACATACTGTCAGGCTGTTGCTGTATGAATTATTATTCCTGCTCTGTGGAATTTTACATTTTCTCAGCTGAGAACATCTGAGAACCACATGAGGCGGTTCTGTCATCTGCTGCCGCGGATCCTGTCCAGTGTTGGATTCATGTAGATGCCTCTGTAGCTGGAAACACATCAGGTCCAGCACACCCATGCACTCTCAGTGTATACACACACATAGGCTACACAGTGAGCGGATATTTCACTTGGAATAAGTGTAATGGAAATCATTACAGTCCAGTGCTTGGGCACAAGATATCCATGGCAGTGTACTATTATTGCAGCAAATTACTGTAAGTGATGATTGCTATGTGATGCATTATAAACTCAGCTGTAAATTAAAATCAGTTACCAGAAAAAAGGTAGAAGGGCTGTATTATGTCAGTGTTGTACTTTTTTCTTACTGGTTGAGGATCAAATTCAAAATTATTTAAAGCCCCAAAAAGTTACTTGGTATATTATTATTATTTCTATCCCATCCATCATCATGTGGTTCCCTTTAGTCAAGCTGTTCATTGGTTCGACAGACATGCGTAACCACATGAACAGGAAGGTGTTCCTGAAAATGAACACTCATGCTGAGCCCATCTCCTGAATAAAAAACTCCCCGCTTTCTTTTCTGTGTCATATCATTGTAAGCCCTGTCCTCCTTGTTTCCTGTAAACTATGTATTCTACATAAGGCAGAAACATTGACTGCGTAGAGACAAACAGAGTCAAGGCACCCTGAAACCCTTAAACTGCTGAGACAGGGAACAACAGTTGAAACGTAATAGCTTTGACCTAAATAGATTTTACAGCCGCTCCTTCTGCACTGGGGTAGCTGACATATGCAGAAAACATCAAGCAGAGGTGAGCAGACATTATCTTGGTCGTTGCACTGTCTGGCATGGTATACAGTCAGGTATAACTCAGTGCCATGCAAGCCACAGCTTGACTCTGGGGAATGGACAGAAGCTGAGAGAACGAGTGATGCCAAATCTTACATAACCCTGCCTAGACGGGCTGCACCCCAGCTCACTTAAAGACCCGCCCATTGTCATTAAGGTGGACAACATAGAGAGTTTTTTTTCTGTGAAAGACAATAAATTATGGTCATATAGATAGATAGATAGATAGATAGATAGATAGATAGCTAGATAGCTAGATAGATAGATAGATAGATAGATAGATAGATAGATAGAAAAGTGCACCTCAGGATGTATGGAAGAAAAACGTGAGGCTTCAGGAGCTAGAAGATATGGAAGATGGATTGAGCCTTGTTCAACGAAGCTCTTCATTTCTCTTTGACATAGTAGGGTTTTTTTGTTGTCTAGCCCCTCTCTGATGTATGATGGCAGCCTTTACCACTGAACCTTAAGGGAGCAGGAGATGGACATCCATCTGCATCTGAAACCACCATCTCCCTGTCCCCGGCCTCTTTCCAGGAGACGCTGCGGAGCC
Source organism: Pseudamia nigra (assembly GCA_029823295.1). Taxonomy (NCBI): domain Eukaryota; kingdom Metazoa; phylum Chordata; class Actinopteri; order Kurtiformes; family Apogonidae; genus Pseudamia; species Pseudamia nigra. Next base: position 1,175 of record JAQQAE010003992.1, on the reverse strand, counting down.
TCCATGGTGAACACCAGAAGCTGCTGAGGTTAAGTCATGGAAAATCTGGACCTCAAAGCTTGTAATTGCTTAATTGAATAGCCTCACTCCCCTCAACTATTTCTCTAGTCTTTCTTTCCCTATTGACATACACAAATTGATGAGAACATAAACCAGAAAGCTCTGCCTGGGAAGAATGTGAACGTATGTTGCCTGCACGTGCATACTGTACTAGTGATTTTTGGAACAGAGTAAGCCTGTCTGTGATTTGTGGTTCTTTGATTTAGAAACATTTTTTCCACTTTGAACCACAAGGAGCACATGCTGGTACAATGGCCATGAAGGATACAACTAGAAGAAGGCTTCATGTGTGTGTTTGTGTGAGGGGCAGCGAGTTGTGTCTCGTGTCTGGTGAGTCAGACTATTGTACGAGCAGTAATCGTGAATCATTGGACCTGATGAGAACAGTCAAAGGGGAAACCCAAAGGAAACTGATCTGTCAATTTGTTGCTGTGTCTATTACCGTCAGATGCTGTGGACAGATTATCTATGAAATCACTCATGTTTTCTGAATGCCAGACGTGGCCATATTGGACAAAGGGAGCTGCAGCAGTGCATGCAGTAGTTTAGTGGGCTTATGTTACTCTCATGTTTAGGTGTAGGGGGCTTATGTTACTGTTTTGTTACCCCTAAGCCCCCTGAATGCTAAACTAATGTTGAATGTTAACTTACTGACTCAGTAAAATGTGATTATTTACAGCATATATTGGAAAACGTATCCTTTAACTGAGACTGAAATTGGGTTTCTTTTTCAGGAACAAATGCTGCTTTTCTTTCAAAGTAAAACAGCACTTCGTCTAAGCAACATCTTTACCATTGTCTAACTATGGTGATCTGCTCTTTATGAATGCATCATTCACTGCCTGATGAAGCTGGATGCTGTGTATCATTGTCCACTGGCCTATATACAGGCACAAGTCCAAGGTGTTGTTAATGTAGCCTCTTCACTACAACTACAGTTGAGATGCCTGTCAAATAGAAACTACAGAAGTCTAACGTGGTTGAACTCTGCAGTAGTGATCGACCAATATGGGTTTTTCAGGGCCAATACCGATACCGATTATTACCGTATTTTCCGCACTATAAGGCGCACCGGATTATAAGGCGCACCATCCAAAAATGTCACATTTTTAATT